>JAULKM010119991.1:0-21191 GCA_032355605.1 Rubia tinctorum | reverse complement strand
ACACATTCATCGCGATGCGCATAGTACCGTCGCAATTGCGACACATTAGTCGCGACTCGCAAAAGTCAGAGTGCTCTACCCTCAAATGCTATCTTCTTTCTTGGTCTAATTGTAGCCATCTTCTCTTCTCTTCTCCGAGTCTTCCAGGTCTTCGTAGTCTTCAAAATGTAGTCTTTATGGTCTTCAAATCTTCAAAGATAGTCTTCGAAGTCTTCAAAGTCGTCCAATGTTTGCCATGTCACACAAAATCCCCTAGAAGATTAATAAGAGTGTAAAGTCGCTCTAAACTCATCTTAGAGAATTCCAAGGCAAAATGCCACATCTAGAGTACAAAAATATACAAAAGTGAATATAAAAAGTCCCCAAAATAACTGTATAAAATGGACACACAAGCGAATCTGCCTTAAAATATGCGGCCGAAGTTGCTTTATTTTGTGTCCTATCGGTAACCCTTGCAAAATTTGAGCGATGTCTCTTATTTGTGATTGTATTAGCCGAATTGTAATCCATACTATGAGACGTCGGTTGAACTTTAAAATACAGCAATTCGGATTTATAGAAAAGAGGACCCGGCATTGAACGTCCTTTCATATTGCATGTTATTACATCAATCATGGAAACTACACAATCCCTACATAAAGTAGTTTACACAAAATCTCACAAAATGAACTTTACCATTGATACTACATAGCTAGCTAGAGATCTATATCAAGGTGTAAAAAAAAAACCTTATTAAGTATCAATGGGCATTTTAGAGAATGATGATTTAACAAAAATATCAACCTAATCAAAGTTCCTCATATGGTAGATAGGTTAAGTAAGGCTTCAAATTATTTACCATCAAAAAGAGCGCCCAACTTTCGCGTACATTCTCCAAAAGTTTGATGGGGGTATGGCACTTTGTCCTCGGAAAAATACTACAACAACGAATAATCTCATAATTGATAAATAGGTTGCACATAGTTGGGATATTATTGATTAGACTCAATAGGTGAGAATAATAGATACCTTTTTTAGATTAAATTCATTCTCCCTCACAAGCAAGACATGGTCCTTCATAAAGCTCATGCAATAGTAACCGCTTTCCCACATGCCCACTTGTTGTTTATGTTATTCGAACGGACAAATTGTTCACAAACACATAGTTAAGTATATTATAGCAAATCCTTTTTTCGTAATACAATTTTGAAGTTAATTTTAACCTTGAGGGACTTCCATGTGCATCCTTTGTGCTTGGTAATCATGTGATCTGTCATCACCATAGTAATTGCGAATGAAATAGTTTCCGGGAGTGTTTGATGTAATGGATCATACCAGAACACCATGTTTGATGGAAGAATGATGATGGACACCATCCAATGTTTTCTACAAAAATGAAATCCTCATTAACTTAATACAATCCCACAATCTTTAATAGAATCAAAACAAGACTAATGGAGTAAGTGGAGATGACTCACCGCTAGTAATAAGGTACGATGTATATGAAGTTGTTCTTTTGTATCAACCGTGAGCTTAAATAGGCCAAATGCTCATCCATCACCACTTGGTCAAGTAGGATCTTTAATGGGAAAATAACCCTTATCCAACCTTTGAATTTGGAAACAGATTGTACATGCAAGAACCTATAAACATGGTTAGTCTTGTACATGCTTAGAGTCTATTTATAAACATGCAAGAGCTACACACATTATTAATATCGATGATTCAAGTTAGGGTGATGTATTAATACTTATAAGCAATTTAGTTTCATGACGGGAGGCGGCACATTATTGAAATTGAACAAGTCTTCCAAATCCTCCTTCCGGATGATAGGATTTACCCTATACCAAAAAATATTCACTTCTTCCACAGAAATGTTGTATAAATATGAGAGAGGATGTACAGTCACAATTGTGTGGATATTCTTCAGGTAACTATCTTTCGAGGGATTGTATGATGGTGGCTTCATTCTAGAAACACGAGTCTTTGTCAATTTAGGATCCCCGCATGGATTGTGAAATTTTGCCGGGCTACTAATCCTTGTCTCGATCTACATTAAAACAACCTTAATATTTATGTACAAAACATTTTTCTCAACTCACTAGTAATAGTATATACATTACCATGTTATACCTTCTTTTTAGGCCCATTCTCCAAAATATCCACCAAACGAAGGGGTTATTCTACAAATATTCCCAATGCCTAATCCATCATCATGGCCTTGGTTTTTGGGACTGGAAGAACCACACCATCTATGGGGGCCTTTGTGACATTGACCACCATGTCATCCTTCGCGATGGGCTTATGATGATGCATTCTTATAGATGTGTACAATTTACCTTCCACCACGATGTGGCTCTCTCTATCAAAACGTTCAGAAAATAGTATGCACAAGCAGTTATGCTACACAAGAAGACTTGCTAATTTAAAATATATAATGAATTATGTTTCCATATAAATAGTGCAATATATTTACTCATACCTCCATGCTGCATTGAGTGGCATCCACTGACTTTGTTCTTAGTCAATCAAAGGCAAGTGGTGTTGACAAAGTCGAAGATGGGGGTACGGGCCCAGTATTACACTCTGGGTGGTTATGTGTTGAGGTTGTTGGAGAAGAACCACAAGGGAGAGTTGACGGTGTTGGTTTAGAACTTGCAATGATTCTCTCCAAATCACGTGGAATTTTCATCCCATTCGATTGTTGTGAGACATAAGCCACTGGTTGTCTTAATGTTGATTTCAAAGCATCAATCTCTCTTTGTTGACTACTTGACGCAATATCAACCTTTGGTGGTCAAGGTTTGACAAAGATGTCCCTTAGTGTAGCGAGCATGCCAACACCCCGTACCCGACCCGGATGTTCTTTCTTGTTTAGTGAAACCCCCACATGTCCTTCTTTCCATCTTCTATGAACTTGCTAGACTCCTTTTTAAGTCAACCTATAAAATTACCAATAATCAATCTCATTTTCGTGAATTGTCTTGAACAAGCATTCATATTATATGAATTAAACCAAATGTAAAACTTACGATTTGTTTGGCAACCAACTCTGAATTTTTGGTGTGGAACTTACCCTCCTTCTTCCCACGCACTTTGTATCCCTTTAGCCATCTCAAAATGGAGAACCTTATCGGGCATGTGATATTACGTAGTAGCCCTTGCTTCCTCTTCCATCATTCCAAGGTCATATTTTCCATTGACTCTTGCCTCGATCATTTCCTTCATAGTTATTCTTGTAGCTAGTGAGAAATCACCACGACTCATTGTATGGCGCATCCTGTTTCCTCTAGCAAGCTCAGTTTTTCTAGCCCTTAGTCCCTGTAAAATGTTAGAGGGAAGGGTTCAGAATAAAAATCAACAATGTGAATTGGCTTGGAAAGACAATTCCGCTGTATTTGACAGACATCGCAATTTAGTTGGTAATGATGTCGTACTGGTCGACTGGTCAATCTGCGAAGTCGCAGACATTGTTGGAAAAAATAAGTGCTTGAACTTAGTTTATCTTTGAATTTTCACGCTTATGGAAAGGACTAATATATATCCCGATTACTATAGTGCGACCTCTCATGTTCAACTAGTGTTACTCATTCTAATGGCAAGGATATATTTTACTAATAAGCATGCATAACATACACATTTGACAATACCAATGAAACTGTACTCATCAATAAGCATTTTTATTCCACAATAAAATGCATGCATATAACTGAAAATATATGCCCATTGTGTTTATATTTTTAATCTTGTTAATATATAGTTTTCTTGCAACGAAACCCTTCCAATTAGATTCATTTACGAGGGGATGCTTAAAATTCTTGGGTTGCAATCCGTCTTCATTCTGAACACGTAATTCCTTGCCAATTTGGTTTTGAAATCTCTCTATCTTTCACCAAAGAGCCGTGTGGTCTTCTTTTCAATCTTGTCATATCATCACATTCGATCTTGAAGGCATATTACTTGGCTATCCATAGTTTATCCTTTTAAGCATCGTCAACATTTGGCCACGACTCGTACAAGAAGATATCTACCTTTTCCCTAGCAATAAAACCTATGTAGCTAGCCTACTAATGTCTTTCCTCGCCTATGGCATTCTCGATGTGATCGAACTTCATAGGAGATTTCTTGCCTTTCACCACCATGTCAATAAATTTCTTGAAAATTTCCCTACCTCAACCTTGCCTATGTCTTTTCGAGGCATTCAAATTCCCCCTTCTTTGGGCAATTTCCATTTATCAGGGTTAACAAGTACACCTAAAAATTTTCAAATTTTTCGGTTAACAAGAACACCTAAAAAATTACGTTCCAAACTTTCTAATGGACATTAAATAAACACTTATGTTTTCATGAGATTGATCTTCACCACAAGAAAATGGTGGAATTGAATCATTTAATGTTATCTCTATATGAAATCACCTACATGAAGAAGTTGCCTCATGTTGTACACCATATACACATAGAAAAATGACATCTTTAATGAAACCATAGAACCCTACATGTATATATAGTCCACAATGAACAATAAAGTAAATAAAAATTAAGACACATAGCAATAACAAACAATCATTAATTAATACATCCCAAGGGATGTAGCCACCTTGACATTACGATCATCATATTGAAAAGATGGAAACTTACCACTATTTCTATTCATGGAATCACCTCCCGTTATTACCTCCTGCTTATCCTTGAGTTACTACATTTGTTAATATGTTGGGGTAGATTTGGGGTGTATTTGATTGTTGAGTTGTTGGAGGGGAAATGATTTGTTGATGAAAAATTTTAGGGACCTTAAAGGTGGCAGGCGCTATTTCTGGAAATAAATGTGTTTTCAAAAAAAAATTTGGGTTTGGTTTTACCAAGTATGGTGCATAAAACTATTCTACCCCCAGTACTGTGATGTCGCACATTTCATGCGAAATTTCGATCCCATGTAAATTAGGTTTACCTTTGGGTAAAAAAGGCCCAATTGGCCCATTTCATATGAATGTACGAGATCGCAGATATGTCAATCTAACCTCGGGATATGAGATAAACCTTGCAATTTCGGTGATGCCAAATGTTCATTGACATGTCATGGGTTTGTCCATACACCTAATGGCCCATTCCATCGAATAACTGACGTAGCCAAGTATCCGACCTACACTACTAGTTTGTAACAGTAATACACATGTTAGGGCATGAATATTGCCTTTTGTATGGTTATGATTGTTAAAGTCATGTACATTCCTTACCTATGTAATTTGAGTCCAAAGCCCATGATGATGTAGTGATTACAAACTCCTTTCCTTATACGACCACAAAAAAGTTAGCCTGAATAAGTGAGTTGTCAAGATGGATGAAGGGTTGACAATAACTTGTTCAACGCTAAGCTTGCTGAAGGTTGGTGAATTTGTTGGCCGTTCTTATTCTAGCAAGGCATCACTAAATTAGGTCTTTCAGCAAAATAAGGTTTCCTGTTTGAATACACTAATAGCCATCCACATTTAACTAGTGTAGGTTAGACACTAGCCGGTTCCACTGCTAAGATTATTGCAAGCCAGTAGAGTAGACGATGTTTTTCTAGGCCTAAAGAAATCGGCTCTTTCAATTAAAAAATGGTTTAGGGTTTCAAAATATCCCATTCTGATGCTATATGGTTTAAGGCAAGATATGGTAGCCACTATCATACGAGTCCTACATGTAGCAGGGTCATTGATCATGATTTTTTTTACTATAAACCCTATGAACTACCAACCTCATTACACTCGTGAGGGTTTTACTATTACCCGTACGAAGGTTAAGATTGGTTGTACCTATTCCTATCCGATGTCATACGATGGCTTATTGTATCCATTTCAATAAATTACTTCGTATTTTCATTAAATGAGGATGATTAGTCAACCCTATTACCAGAGTCAATTTTCCAGCATTGCCCTATCGTAAGTCCAGATAACATCTCTACTTGAATAAGCATGGCAATATTTTTAATGCAATAATTAGTCAAGCATCTTACATAAGTACGTGTTTGGCCATCACATGCTCTATTAGTAATAATTAGGAGGCTGACCATAGTCATATTTAATATTCCCATGTTTCCAAAACTGTTATAATTAATTTTACTCCAGAATACTCTTTCTGTACTATTTAACTTGGGCCTAGCATTTGGGCTCACATAAATTCGTATTGAGTTGAAAGCCCCAACAACATGTACGACATTGCTTGCAAGTAGGATGCGTTTTGATCATGTCGACACCCTTGTGCAAAATCGGATGGTGTAATCTGCACACACTAATGTCCAAGCCCATTTTGTAACAACCGTTGGGCCCGTTGTACTAATCGGCCTAGGTTCTATAACGGGTGACGTCGCAGATATGTCGGTCATTCTAAGGTCTTGTCAAATTAGTGACTGATATTACAGATAGAAGATTCATATTCCATTGGTACCAGCCGACCAAAATATAGTGAGGCCCACAGTAATCACCATTCTATTGTCGTCCTTTGAGAAATAAGCTGCTACCTTTCAAGGTTGGATAAAATGACACCGCTCGTGGCACACCATGTAAACCGCTCAGATCGACCAACTAACATTCTCAGACCTCGACGTCGCACCCAAAATACTGCATCTGGAAAAAATGGTTCAAAAACCGTTAAATCAATTAATAAACTGCACACTGTTATATATAATCTGCCCCATTGCTGTTCAACGAATCTCTGTTTCATTCCGTTAACCGAGGCAACAAATGTTTACAACGGTTAATTCAAATGTTTGTTTTCTTTCATTTACTTATTTCCATCCAATTATGTTCATATCAGTTCAACACGGATAAATGCGGTGCTTGATTGAGTTCTTCACTATTGATTAGTTTTGGGGGTTTCATTTTTTAAAGATTTGCATTTGTCATTTTAGGATTAGGGGCAAAGTATGTTTTTTTGTTCCCAAAACATGTTGTGCTTGTTGTTAAAGTAGTTGTGTTTAAACCTTTTGCTTATTAAGTTTGCTTTCAATGGCGTTTTTGACCATTCAGGTCCACCTCGCACACATTTTTGGCTTCATATATATGATGTACGATGTTGCAGATTCATGCCTATGAATATGCAACTTTGCAGCTGACATATTGGTTTTATCGACAGTTCTGCGAAGTGTATGCAATCTCGATCTAAAATTGAATTCCAGTCACTGAATGGTTTATCTGACTAACCTTCACATATTTTATTGTTCAATTGATGTCTCCATTGAAGAAAACCGCAAAAAGGGCCAAGGGACAGAAGGATGAAGCAAGTACCTCTCGCTCTAAAAAGGTGAGGATCGTTGATAAACCTCCGTCGCCTACAATCAATAAAACATGCTTCTTCTCCAAGGATAACGAGAAGCATTTTTCAATTGTGTAGAACATAAGGGTGAAGAAGGTTAGATGCATGCTACCCGATGAATGGAACAGCTCCACTTAGACGTCTTCCTCAAGCCATTCAAACCTTAATGGATGGTGGGGTTAATTTTCCTTGATAAGCTAACCTACAAGACAGGAGTTAAGAAGTTCTATGCCAATTTTGAGCGTATCACCAACAAGAGCTACAAAATAAGAGTGAACGGTGTGACCATGGTGCTGATGTTGAAAGTGATCAATGAGGCAATTGGTTGCACCATTGGAGGAGATGATCAGCCAGAGGTTGTGCCCTGTAAGTATACTGTATGGACTTGTGAGCCAACGAGAATGTCCCAGTAAATGCCAAGACCAAGCGACGAGGTGCAAAGAAGGACACATCCCATACCGAGATACTGAGCAAAATGAGGTTCCAATCGACAGGGTGCACTAAACGATGTGGGGAGTGGATCAGACAGAGCAAAAATGGAGTGCTGGTTTGCACGGGCCGCGCTAGCACGAGGCTGGCACACGCTAAGGCAGGCGTCCCGAGGTAGAACGAGGGGGTCTAGGCCGGCACAGATTGTGCCAGATCCCATCCCCCGTGCCGGTTGTGGCTGCTAGGGTTTTTGGCCATTTGGGCCTATTTTTAGGCCCAATTCCCTACTACTACTATATATGGACCTATGTCTACTAGGGTTCAGTTTATGCTTATTTTTAGATTTCAAGAGTAGGATAGAGAGAGAAAATACTCTTCCTTCTCTCTAGGTTTATTTCTTTTCATCTTTTTATTTTTGTTTTGCCCAAAAGTATTGAATCCAAGGAAATACTTGGGTTCAATGCTTAGGGAGTAGGGATCTTACTTGGGTATTGCCGAGGCGATACTGATGGAAGATTTAATACGTGCACCCTATGTGACAAATAGGGGGAAGTTTTGACCATTGTCCACACTACATACAATAGTCTTATTGTTATATGTGATAAAATCGATGATCGAAATGACATTAACCATGTTTCGCAAATATTCCCCGAGTGTTAGTTTATATTGTTAATTCTTGTGATCATTTGCATGCTAGTAGTTGTTAGTAAAAATCCCCCCAATGACTATTTTTCCAACACTATCTATTCCTTAAACGTGATAGGATTGATGAACCAATCACAGTTATGTTTAGTTAATTATTAGATTCCTAACGTCTTTGTGAATGACCCCAGTACTTGCCACTATCTACCATTCTTGGTAGTGTAGTAGTAGGAACGGGAGTAACATTAAAAATATCTATCTTTGATCCCTAACAGTTTTCTCTCATATTTTTAGCGAAGGGAGATTAGAGTAATTTATATGTGTGTGTGTGTGTGTAGATATTTATGTGTTCCAATGAAAACCTTCATTATCATGATCCCATAACATCTACCATATATAATTATACAATGCCTACATTCAATCAACCCATACTTAAACAAATCATCTCATATCAATTAAACTAACCTAGAACCTAAAATTTAAGATGAAAATACAAATTTAGGAATGGAATACTTACTTGCTACTTAAGTGGAGATTTAAATCACAACCCACATCCCTATTGCCCATCATCAACAATGAGGAATTGAATTTTGTAAAACCACCTTCAATGTGAAAGAAGATTTTGGGAATTATGATTGACTTTGGTTAGAGGACCAACATATACTTAACAAATCCCGATAGAAGTGACGTCACTTCTCAGAGTCGCGAGACGTTCGGTCAAACCGAATAGTCATGCAAAATCGCCAATCTCATGAATGACTAGTTCTCCTTGGACAGACAAATGTTACTGACGTCGCACCTATCTCAGTTAAATTATTTACTTTGAATTAAATTAACATTTACCTCGGCTACCATACAACCAGGGTAAAAAACACATTATTTGTCTTGGTTTTTTTATAATCGTGGTAAATAATATATTTTACTTCAATAAAAAGGGAACCGAGGTAAAAAAACCTTTTACCTCGGTTATTTGGTCCAAGGTGAAAAACCGAGGTAAAATGAGCAAATTAATAGGTATGTTCTTTTGTAGTGTGAATTTCTTCTTGAGCACCGAACCGTTGATATTAACCCATTGCTGGAGAACCTGGAAATCTCTTTTCTTTGTTACGATCAATGATCCCTTTAGTTAATTGTACTTTTTGATCATCTGAACAACAAATTTGAGACTAATAGAATATTAGATGAATTAGAATCAGGTTAAGAAAAGAATACCATTTCTGATTGGTTTTTTATATATCTGATTCTATTTTGTATACCTTTTGTACTCACTACATGTATATGAATACACACAACCACAATCATTTATGAGTTTTACATTCTATCATGGTATCAGTCAGGTATCTCTAAATATTCTCTGGCTTTTCCCCAAAATTATCATATTTTCCTCCAATTTTCTCATCTCAGGCCGTCGTCCACCCGCCTTATTTTTTGATCACCACCGTCGCTTCTAGATCTTTGGTGATCATCGATCGGAATCTCTCCATCCACCGCCAACCTCCGCCGTCATCCGCCGATCAAGTCTGTTTCATTTTTTTTTCTTTTCTCTACTTGGCTTTCCCAATGGCGTTCACCGCTGGTGTTCGTTGCTTTGCCGATCGCCATCTCCGTCTTTTGCTTCCCTTTGAGGTTTCCTGGCGATAAATCCTTCTCCGGAGAGTCTCCATCTCGCTCAATTATTTTTCTTCCGCCGACTTTTTGAGTCTCTCCATTCACCGCCTGATCTGGCTACTCCTTATCTAGCAAAAAGAGGCGCGTGATTCACACGCACTCATAGTCAGTCTGTGAGCATCCACATCCCTTCACATATGCAATATGCGGTTCATCATCAGGGGATATTCTCGTGAAGTCAATTTATCACAAGTTTAACCCATTTATCGCAAGTTCATCTCCTGGCTCGGGATAAATTCCCTTCCAGTCTCCTTCAGCGCCCAACCAGTACCTAGTCAGCGCCCAATCATCGCTTAGTAAGCACTCAGTCAACACTGATTTATTAAAAACAATTTTAAAAACCAAATATATATTTGATTTTTTTTTGTATTATAGCTCATTTTGATCAGCCACGGTGCCAATAGTGTCATGTTCTAGGTCATGTTGCTTTTTCATGTTCTCACCTAGCTGATGAATGGTACCAGTTGCAGTGTTAGTGGTGTAAGAAATTTGGTCATTTTGCCTCTATTTGTTCTCATTTGGTCTCTCGAGCCTCATCTCCTGCTTCTCCATCACATGCTCCTCCGCATATTCGGTGGATAGCTGATTTTGGTGCGACCAACCACATAGCTTTTTCTCAGTCCACTCTTCAACGCGTGACTCCTTATTCTGCTAACCATTATGTATTTGTTGGTAATGGTTCTGCTCTTAACATTACCCATGTTGGTTATTCTCGGGTCTCTGATTTATTATCTTTATCTGATATTTTGGTGGTTCCGCAAATTTCCGCAAATTACTAAAAAATTGTTGTCTATTAGCAAATTGACTCGGGATATGATTGCTGTTATTTTTTTGATGATTCTTCCTTCACTATTTCAAATAATGTTACTAGAGATGTTATTGGCAGAGACCATCTTGATAGTGGCTTATATGTTTTGGATTATGGTGGTGCTGCTTTCTCTGCTTTTGTTGCATCCAGTGCCTCTACAACATCTTTTGAACTTCGGCATAGTAGATTGGGTCATGTGCCTCACAACATCATTTCATCTTTAAGAAAGTCTGAATGTTTACCTGTTACTAGTTTGCTGTCTAAGCCTCATTTATGTACTTCTTGTGAGAGGGCTAAAGGCAATCGTCTTTCTTTTCGTGATAATTTAAAACGCGCACTACATATGCTTGATTTAGTTCATTGTGACCTCTAGGGACCCTTACATGTTATCTCTCATATTGGTTACCTTTATTATGTCATTTTATTGATGATCACTCTCAGTTTATTTGGTTATATCCTCTGCGACATAAGTTTGATTTTGTGAAGGCTTATATGCTATTTGGATCCTTTATTGAGAATCAGTTTTCTACCATCATTAATTTTTTTAGAGTGATGGTGGAACCAAAATTTTGAATCATCGCACGCGGACTCATTTTGCATCTAAGGGCATTCATCATCAGCTTTCATGTCCTTACACTCCAGAGCAAAATAGTCGTGCATAGAGGAAACATCATCATATTACAGAGACTGGTTTATCAATGCTTTATCATTCTGGCATTCACCATTCTTTTTGGTATGATGCTTTTTCCACTACAGTATACATCATTAATAGATTGCCCACTCCGGTTTTATCTGTTCAGTCTCCTTTCTCCATTATTTTTGGTACTACACCTAACTACTCCAATTTTCATCCATTTGATTGCTGTGTTTTTCCTTACTTGAGGCCATATGTTGTTCATAAACTGGCCCCTCGGAGTTCATTGTATATTTTGGGTTACAGTTCACAGTACAAGGGTTACATATGTTTTGATCCTCATACAAAGAATTAGTACATCACTCGTCATGCCAGATTTGATAAGTCATTTTTTCAAGCTACACATACTAGTACTGTTACAGATACTTCATCACTGGATGTTTCAAAAAAATTTAGAGCCTTCGTCGGTTCTATCAGAGGTGTTTAAGCCATCTGCTCCTTTGGAATCACCCATTCTTCTGAAGAATTTAAAATTTCAGATTTCACCGGGAGCTCAGGATTTTTTCAGAAAATTGTGTTTGTTTGCCACAAGAGGACCAAACATATAATCAACAGCAGCTGATGCCGCCAGCACAGCCGACATAGATTCACATGTCGGCTACTCCGGCCATGCATCAACTTCACGCACCGACGACACCAGCCGCACATCACATGCACAAGTCATCCAACCTGCCATAGTTTCCCTTCCTGCTACTCCGCCGAATCATTCCTCCCCCGTGTTATCGTCGGTGTCAGTCTCGGGTTCTGCGCCCACCTAATGTTTTGTGCCCACTTAGGGTTCTGCGTCCGCCCCAAGGTTCGGGCCATCATCGGCTCGAGCCTTTCTTCCAGACATCTGATAGCTACTCGTTCTCGCACTGGTTCTTTACAATAGAAAGATTTCTCTGATTATGATATTTCTGGTTTATTGAGCTCTTTATTTATCAAGACTGAGTCCCGAAATCATAGCTCCGCTATCAAGGATCCTGAATGGGTTGCTGCAATGGATTCCAAAATGGCTGCCCTTCGTGCTCAGCAAATGTGAGAATTGGTTTCGTGTCTGCCACATGTTAATGTTGTTGGGTCAAAATGGGTGTACCGCTTGGAATACAAGTCTCATGGTTCACTTGATTGGCACAAGGCCAGGTTAGTTGCTCAAGGTTTTTTCACAATTACCTGGTTTTGATTATGATCATACTTTTAGTTGAGTGGTGAAGGCATCCACTGTTCGTACTGTTTTATCAATAGCCATCACTAGAAATTGGCATTTGAGACAGCTTGATCTTAAAAATGCTTTTCTAAATGGTGTTCTTGATCCCCCAATTTTAATGGAGAACCTTGCTGGTTAGAAAGATCTGCTGCATCCTGATCACATTTGTTGTCTATGCGAGGCTATTTATGGATTGAAACAAGCACGTCGTGCTTGGTTTCAACGTTTTAGTACTTTTTTGGTTGGCCTGGGTTTTGTGTTCAGTTCTAGAGATACCTCCTTGTTTGTGTTCTCACAGGGTGCCTCTTTACTCTATTTGTTGGTTTATGTTGATGATATTATTCTCACCGGGAATGATTTTCATCTCATCTGGAAGTTTATTGATCGGGTTAATTAGGAATTTAAGATTACTGATTTTAGCACTTTACATTATTTCCTGGGATTGTGGGTTGTTTGTAGTTCCGATGGCTTATTTCTTGGACAGGCACGATATGCCAAGTATATTTTATTGTGCGCTGGAATGTAGAATTTGGCGCCAATTGCTATTCCATTTATAGTTTTTTCACAGCTTTCGAGTTCTTCTGGCAAGCCATTCGGAAATCCCACACTTTACCGTTCTTTGGTTGCTGCACTACAGTATTTGTCCATTATGCGTCCCGATATTTCTTATGTTGTGAACACAGTCAATCAGTATATGAAAGCTCCTACTGTTAACCATTACCAAGCTGTTACTCGAATTCTGCGCTATGTCTGTGGGACTATTCATTATGGTCTTCAGTTTCGTAGGAATTCGTCCGCTTTTCCAGTCTTGGGTTATTCTGATACCGATTGGGCTTGTTTCATTGAGATACGTAGGTCTACTTACGGTTATGCCATTTTTCATGGTGGTAATCTGGTTTCATGGAGTGCGAAGAAACAACCTACAGATTCTCGTTCAAGTTCAGAATCAGAATACCGGACTATGGCTAATACTGCTGCAGAACTAGCTTGGTTGATGAATTTACTTCGGGATTTGCGAGTCTCTTCAAGTGTGCCGCCTATTGTGCCGTGTGATAATAATAGTGCTCTCTTTCTTGCTCACAATCCGGTTTCGCATAAGAGAGCCAAGCACATTGATATTGATTATCATTTTGTGTGTGAGATTATGTCTTCTGACAAGCTCAAAGTTGCTCATATTCCTACGGACCAATATATGTGTGACATCTTTACAAAGGGTTTACCTCATTCTTAGTTTGAGTTCTTACGGTCCAAGTTTCGCGTTGCGACAAGTCCTACGCTTCGCTTGAAAGGGGTAATAGAATATTAGATGAATTAGAATCATGTTAAGAAAGGAATACTGTTTCTGATTAGTTTTCTATATATCATTTTCCATATTTGATTCTATCTTGTATACCCTTTGTACTCACTCTATATATATATATGAATACATACAGTCACAATCATTTGTGGGTTTTACATTCTATCAAAGACCTACTGCTTCTTTTTTCCGTCGGAATTAGGGTTCCAATTGCGGGAGAAGAATATTCTGCACGGCTGCTGCTTTTCCATGAAGGTGCCTTACCTCTGTATATATAGTGTTTGGGATCATAGATAATTGGCCCAGGGTGATGTTAAACTTGGAGATTATGGAGCAATTTATGAAATTGTCTTTTATTCAAATTTAATGATTGTTTTACCTGAAAAATTATAAGAACTTAAATGGTGGATTCTTGACCATTTAATTTCTCTTTCATTTGGTTAAATAGGATAGTAGAAGTTAATATAGTGCATTATAATTTCCGTATACTAAAACCATTTTGAGAAAGTTCTTTAAGGATATTAAAAATGTGTCACTTCTTTTCTTTTCCTTTCCTTTTGTTTTGTTTTCTCAATGTAATGAAATGCAGATTTTTGTTTAAAATGGATATGAAATCTCTTCTATAATATATATATATATATATACACACACACATATAAAAGAGGGAAACAGTAGATACCACCCTAGTCAGAAACTATTTATCTTATATCATTTTATTGTATTGCAGATATTTTAACTGACGAACATATTATTAAGTGTTCTCACTAATTCATAAACAGCTAATCAATTTAAATTAGTGAACGATATTATATGTGTAATTAATATTAATTGATTAGTGTTTTATATTATGTGCATGTTATAAATGTGGCCGGGGTGTACTTTATCGCACCGTGCCTTACTTGAATATACTTGACATTATGATGGTACGGTTGTGCACACTTTATCACACAGAACCATACTTGCTTGTACATGTGCATTATAGGGGGACCCCGACCTTACTTAGTTATCAAAACCCGCAAGTTAGTATTGGACTTGGTCATGTGGCTAGGTAATTAAGAAGGTCTTGATTGGCAATCTTGATATTTACTCGTACGAGTACTCAGCTTTCTTGTTCTCGTCGGGTTGGGTTGACGAATGGATATTATTGGCTCTCAAAGCATTCTTTATGGTAGGATAAATAGTAAGTCGTGCTTATACGCATTCACAATCCCATTCACACTACCCCCATATCCTTTTTAAATATGTGTTTTAACTGCTTATTGTGTTTTATTTGCATATTGTTTATTCTAATTGCTTGTTTCTATTTTTATCTACTTATAGTTTATTTTGGATATATGGTGTGTTGACTATTTTTATATTGATAATTGGTTATTTATTAGTGTGACCTTATTGAGCAATAAACTCACATAGTTGAAACCTTATTTATCTCCATACCTACCAGACACAAAAGAGCCGTGACATGCGAGAACCAACGTGGGTAGTTTCAGTTAGATTGTGAGCATGTAAATATAGATATATGTTTAAATATTATCCCAAGTTGTATTATAGATAAGTTCAAATGATATTATGTAATAGCTGCATGTGATTTATAATAATGTAGTTTATTTCATGATAAACCATTACTTTATTTAATACTAACGTGTCCTGGCACGAGCCAGGCAAACATTCCATAAAGGGAATAACCATTCTCTCTTCTTTTAATCTTCCTAGTTTTTCCAGGGACATTGTATCAAATGGAAATATTGGATTTAATGCTTATGAAGTGGTTTATTTTCTTTTGGATTTAAATTTATGATTCGGTAGATATTTTGTGAGATTCTAAGATCTCCCCATCCTTTTATGTTTACGAATATCATGCTTGATGTGTTCTTTACAATCCTGTCAAATGCATGTTAGATATCCTATGTTGGCATACACCCTAGTATATATTTCATGTATTGTGCGAGTATCTTTTGTCCCCTTGGGAGTGTCGTTAAGGTAATAGGGGGAGTGAGGGCCTACGACCTTGTGGGTGTATACATGTGGGTCGTGAGCATAGCCCAATAACTTTATGCTAGTATGACTGGAAAATGGTAGCCCAATAGGTGAGGTCATGATATTTAGTAGGAACTACGGTTGTAGTAATTCGACCATTGTCGTTACAAGCCTAGAATCATCATTAGATGACAATCCCTTCGCCTCTATAGGCTTGTGGAGAAGCATTCATAGTGAAGAAGCTCGGGATGTAATTCTTTACGGGAAAGAGGAGTGCATAATGGCTGGACTGCTTGACACACTTTCCTAATTACGGATGTGGTGTCGATAGAACAAGACGTGGGCACCTTTGAATGACAAAAAAAGGGACGAGTTGGCTATCGACCACACTATGCGACATAAACATTAGGATAGGTTTATACGTCTTGTCTTTGATAGAAATAGGATCAAAGTATTCTACTGATCATGTAACGCAAATGTACCCAACTATTAGCTTAATATAGTTTGATCTCTTGTTCTTGTACATTTTTAGTTTATAGATAAAACCACCCCTCCCCCTGAAAAAAAAACATGTTTGCAACATTGACTATTCTCATCACGCAATCGGAGTGACGACCTGATTGTGAGTTTTGTGTGGTTAACTTTTAAATTCCTAGTATCTCCGTGGATGACCCCGGACTTGCCACTTGCTACCCTTTGGAATTTTTTTAGTGAGTACGGGAACAACAATATAAATTATTATCTTTCCATCCGAGCGCTCCATAGGTTAGTAGATCTCCCTTGAAAAGGTTGATTTATTAGCGACCACGTGGAATGTAGATCAGGAAGTCACAAATAGGACAATCATCCAAGAAATCTGAAGGCAACTCAGAGGGAAACAAACAGGCTTGGTAGAGGATCTACCTACCATCTTATGGGCATATCACACCCCTAGGACTTCCATGAAACACCCGTGAAGAGAAATGATAGATTTCAAACATTAGGGAACCCACATACAAGAAAATAATAGCAAAGTCTTACAACGATAGGGTGCACACAACCACTTTCAAGGCAGGGCACCTAGTCTTAAGAAACAATGAAGCCAGCTTGGTAGGGAAATTTAGGAAACTTTGCCAAAAATGGGAAGGGCCGTACAAGATTGTCGATGCATAAGATCCAACAACTATTCCCTCACCTTGATGGGCGAGTCACCTATCCTCAATAAGTGGCATGTAGCCAACCTTAGGAAACACCACGTGTAAACCTAAGGTTCTCTAATGGGTGTATTGTATATAGGTCCTGATATTATAAGGCCCAAAACACAAAATGATCGTGGGTGTATATACATAAATGTAAACTCATTTTTTGGAGGAAACAAATCTTGTACATATCCATCCCGCGACTTCAGTTGCAAAATAAGGGCGAACGCCCAAACCTAGTGACTTAAGCAGGAAAATCCTACGCATTCGAAAAACAAGGGCGAATTCCTCACCTCACGATTTAAGCTGGAAAATCACCTACGGTTTCGCAAAATAAGGGCAAATGCATCACCCTGCAACTTAAGGAAGAAAATCACCCACGGCTTCACAAAAATAAAGGCGAATGCCCCACCCACGACTTAAGAAGGAAAATCAGCCGTGACTTCACAAAATAAGGGTTACTACCCCACCTTATGAAGGCAAATCACCCGTGGATTAGCCAAAATAATGGGGAACGCCTCACCCACTAACTCATGCAGGGGCACTACTCACAACTTGTTAAGAAATTGGGGCGAATACACTCCAAACACACATTAGATATATAACACCCACAAGAAGTCACCTATAGTTTGTGTTACATTTAGGTGCTGATACAAAAAACAAAGTCCCAATGCCAAGACACCAACCCAAACACTTAGGGACATAAGTTAAATTTCTTTCTACTCCCACAATCACTAACATATCCTTTATCTCTTTAAGATTCTGGAAACCAAGCCTTCCGTATACATAAAACAAGGATGTCCTTCCTGGCCCATCTGCCGCATCCTTGCAAGTTGTTGCTCATAATATTCCTTCCAATCCTCAATTGGCCCTAAATTTTCATGATCAAGCTAAACACTTATTAGTCTGGTGATATTGTAATACTAATCCATGAATCGGCACAAAGAGGCATTATCACCCTTTAGCTTCTTAATGTAAACTTGTATCTCCGAACTTATATATAGAAAAAAAACTACCCACATCCAATTACCCTTGCAGAACCTACATAGTCGAGGACGACAAGGGGGTGCCAGCACTAAGACTTAAATCATGATTGACCACAGTCAGGCTCCGATTATTGTTAACTAGCTACTTATTAACCTCTTCAAAACTCACGTTAAGGGCTACCTAAGAGTCACACTTAGTCTACAACTCCAAATCATAAGCCTGAATAGATGACATTTCACCCTTAACATCATCAATCTTTTGATAGTCCTTGTTCTACATGAGCCAAGGTCATATCCAATATTCTACTCTTGTGTTGCTATTTAGCAACAGTGAGGGCCATTACCCATCTCCATTCAGCCTCCTACTGAAGTAACTTCAATAGCTCATCTCGTTGGTGGCAACAAGAAATGTTTAGTTCATGATAGTCTACCTCCAACTTAAGCATACAAGCTTCATTGGCATCCTTCCTCTTACCTCATAATGCTAAAAGCTCCAAACATCAAACTAGCACATCTTCCAAGGACATTCCTACACGAAACACCCATCACTCCCTATGTGGCGCAAGGTAAAGGACTTTAATAAACTCTTAAAGTTCCCCAACAACATTCAGGTTATCACAAATTGCGGTCGCCAAGTTGTCATAGTGGGGCATGGAAGAACTGCTTGCCCCTTGGTGAAAATTATTTAAGATCACCTGCGTCAGACAAAGTCGAACATACGGTGGGGAATTCAAGTATTGAACGCACAAAACATCAGCTTTCAGAATAGCTTGGATATATTGAAAACAAAGAGAAGATCCGATATCAACCGTGGAGGAACATCTATCTTGGTTATACACGACAACAACCTAGAAAACAATGTGATGAAAACAAATGAATAAAAAACTCTCATCGCAGATGCTACAATAATCATCTTGGGACTATTAACCCAATTATTAAACTAGCTAGACATTAAACACAAGACTATTCACAAACTTAGTCATTCAATGATGAAGTCCTCTTGTCTTCAACATCATACTCACTCTGAAACAACAAACTAGATCTCTAAGCATCCAATGTACAGATACACAACTCCTCTAAGCTGAGAATGCTCGGAATTCCTTTTTAAGTAGTCAAATAAGAGGTAATGAATATGTGGCATCATCTACCATCACTCAGTATAACCGGTCAACCTCATTCGGACACCAGCCTAGGCCCCACTTTATATCCAACATAATAGGAAGATTAAGCATGTGACCAAGACTGCATGATTGCACAAATTCATGTCTGAGTTACTTCCCAAAATCGCAAGTAGCATCCGCAATTTTGGAAATAAAGTTTAAAAATACCTAGGTTTGTAATACATGGCTGGTGAACTACAACTTTGCCATATCCAGCATTACTTAACTATGTGGCCTTCATACGAGAAACTTCATGGTGCTTCTTATGTACCTCATATTCAAATGCACAATAACGTCCACAAACTTCGTCTCATTCTTTAAGTTACCAGCATCGTGTATAACGAGCTTTAGTTCCCTCACACTGCTCACCAACATGGACAAGTTAGCAACAACCTACAAACAAAGGGGACATCACTGAAAAATTCTTACCGTCTCACTCACCGTACATTTCGTAATGCAACAACCGAAGCATAATGGCCGAGCACACTGATGTGGCAAGCCACACACATATCAGACTCGCCTCCTACCCCAGAGGTGCACATGGAGCACTACTTTTTTATAGGATTCCTGATTTTATCATTGGTCAAATCGACACATGATTGATGAAACCCCCACTTGGTCCCACGATCTATATCATGATGCACCACTTCAACCTCAAGCCTTACCTTACTCAGGAATATAGAGGCTGAAAGCCCAGAAAGGATATTTTTGAAAGACCCATCCCCTGGGTAGAAGAACTGGGCATAATCACACAGATCAGTGGTGTAATTGAAATATATCAATGATTAACGAAGATCAATACATACCTAAAAGGTAGAAGAATATCTCAAGCTATGTGACTCGCACCCTGAAGGGTCGTTTGATTCCTGCGGGATGCAAGGGATAAAAAATTAGAATTTATATCGTTCTCTATGATGTGGTATTCCAAATCAAGTAAAGTAACATATGTTCACCGTATATCATCTCTCCCTGCAAAAAATATCCTGGAAATGATTCTGAGGAAAATACTCCGACAATCAAGTCAATAATTTTCCCTCGGAGAATTAGAATTTCTCAGTTTTGTCTCAATTACCCCAGCCATTATTGCTCTCCTTGTATTTATAGGCGATTGTAGTCGTGACTCCGATTTACTAGGGTTTAAGGTCGTGGGTTGCACCGTGGTTGAATCGTGGTCACTACAATCTCGGTTCGTGGCTAAATGTTGGCCGTGATTCCATCTTTCTCGGTTCATACCTGAGTCCTCCTCGACATGGTTCCACCTTTATTGGTTCATTGTTGACGTGAACATTAGGATGAAAATTGTATATTACATCTTCATTTATTTGTGGTTGAACATTGGGATGGGCATAAAGCCTCTAGCTTATATGGTAGGTATGCACCATAACCCCCCAGCCATGAAGAATGGTAAACACGAAGCGATGACTTCATTTGTTGAATGTATACGAACTGTTCTTTCGTGAACTTATGAAGCTGCATTAAAAATGTTCGCCATTGATGTAACTAAGATTTTTTTCCCAAAATGTTACTTGCTTCTTGGCAACTAATGAAATTTCAGTTGGGTTTTCTATTTTTTTATTTTGAATCTTCTCCATATCTGTTGTACTTGTAACCAACTTAGTCGTTTGAGACTTTCTTCGATTGAAATGATATTTTCTCCTCTTTATTCGTTGTATCGTTCCTAGATTTCCTCTCCTGCCATTATATTCCCCCCTTTATAAGTGCTTCAATTTTTGTGACCTAATTCCGTCATTATTTAGTGTACTGTGCCTCCCATATACCGATGACTTCTCGTATTCCTAAAAAGGTAAGTTACTTTTTGGGAGGTCATCGTTGTACCTCTCAAAGATACTATTTTAAGCCCAATATGCTTACTAAATACAACTAAGTAGATAGT
>JAULKM010119974.1:0-21197 GCA_032355605.1 Rubia tinctorum | reverse complement strand
TCCTTTTTAATCTTATTTATTGTGGATGTAAATGCGGTTAGATTATTGATGATAAATTTTTATTGAGAGGTCGTCTCCGTACCTCTCAAATACAATCTATAACTTCAATTACATCCTAACTACAACCATCTGGACAAAAAGACCCTGTGAAGCTTCCTAGTCTCCCGGTATTGGCTTTGGGCCATTCATGGCAGCTTGGTGGAAGGTGAAGAAAGCCTCCTTCCGGGGGGCGGCCTGAGCCATCAGTGAGATACCACTTTGGAAGAGTTATAATTCTAACCTTGTGTCAAGACCTACGTGCCAAGGGACATTCTCAGGTGTACAGTTTCTATCGGGTGTAGGTCTCCCAAAAGGTAACGGAGGCGTGCAAAGGTTTCCTTGGGCCAGACGGAGATTGGCCCTCTAGTGCAAAGGCAAAAAGGAGCTTGACTACAAGACTCACCAGTCGAGCAGGGATAAAAGTCACCCATAGTGATCCGACGGTGCTGGGTGGAAGGCCCGTCAGTCAATGAATAAAAGTTACTCTAGGGATAACATAATTATCTTCCCCAAGAGCTCACATCGATGGAAAGGTTTGGCACCTCGATGTCGGCTCTTCGCCACCTGGGGCTGTAATATGTTCCAAGGGTTGGGCTATTCGCCCATTAAATATTATCGATCTCGCAGGCAGAAAATAGAGATTAGAGGTGGATAACGAATATCTCCGGAGAAAAACAAGGAAGAACGGGAGATCGGCAGAGGTGAAAAATCATCAGGCATAAATTCTGCAAAAATCCAACAAAAATTCGGCGATAGGCGGCAGTTCCCAGTGACCAGCGGCGGTTTCTGGGAGAAAAAAGAAAATGATAAAATGAATAAATATCTTAAATATGATATAAACTCCCTATGTCCCGGAATAAATGGCACATTGAAATGTGGCTCGATATTTTATACAAGCTGAGATGGCAAAGAATAATTATGAAAAAAAGTAGAGATATTTTGGGAAAGCAATGGGGCCAGCTATAAAGTTGTTGAAGTTAAAAAGGATATTGTATGAATTTTACAACATATTCTTTACTATTTTGGGTAAGAATTAAAGTGTGCCATTTTATGTGGGACAGAAGAAAATAGAAAATGTGCCAATTATTCCGGGATGGATGGAGTATATATACACACACAAATACATATATTACATATATATATATATGCATACATATATATATACACACACATCCATATATACATATAGATACACACACACACACACACATATATATATATATTGGTGTATACCTAGGCCACAAATTAGAAGTTGTTGGCCTTTAGGCTCAACCCAAGACTCAGTTGCAAACCAAGAAAGACAGAGTCATGTTTAAGAAGACTTAGCCACGAACCGACAAAGGCGGAGTCATAGGCACAAACCGAGAAAGGTGGGATCACGTCTAAGACTCATCTATGAATCGAGATTATAGCAATCACGATGCAACCCACGATCTGAAACCCTAGCAATGCGGAGCCATGAATGTAGCCTATTATAAATACAAGGAGAGCAACACTGGCTCAGGTAAGTGACACTAAACTGAGAAATTCCAATTCTCCAAAGGAAGGTATTGACTTGATCGTCAGAGCCCTTTCCCCGGAATCACTTCCGGGACCTTTCTTGAAGGTTCTAGATTACAGTACGTTGATCACAAACTATCTTGCCTGACTAGGAATACAACATCATTGGCGCCGTCTATGTGGACGAAGAAAATTTTCTTCTTTAAGTCTTTTATTTCCTTTAGGATAACCATGGTTTTCACCAGAAGTGAGAGGATTCAGAATCATCATACACAAGAATGGACAGTTGGGCGTAACCATAATATGCATCCCAGTCAAGATCAGGAACACTTTCCCAGTAAAGAACTAGAGCACAACAAAGAAGATACGGATGACGCGAAGAGGAAGAAGAACCTCCCAATGCAAATCAAGAAGAGGAGAGGAGAGCTTTCACAACTTTATTAGAATCGAATAGGGAGCACCTGTATAACCAATTCCTAGCCACTATCAAGCCGAAATCCCCAAAAAGAAACAAAAATGTAAGCCAAAGGAATGAGAACCTTAAATACGAAGAAGATTTTAGGTATATAGAGGCAGAGGATGATACAAACCGTTCATCATTAGCATCGCATCTTTGCAGTTTCAAAATGCCAAAAGATTTCAAACTACCGTTTCATGTGAAAATTTATGATGGGACAATAGACCTCGAGGAATTCTTACATTCCTATCGCAACAATATGCGATTTCACGATGCGAAAATTGAACTAGTATGTAAAGCTTTCCTTATTTTCTAATTTGGAACCGCGATTAAATTGTATAACGACCTACCAAGTGAAAGTATTCGGTTTTAGGCACAATTGTCAGACTCATTTTCAGGACAATTTTATCAGAAGCAGAAATTTAACAAAACGATAGCGGACCTAAACAACATAGCCAAAGTGATGAAAGCTTCACAGATTACCACAATAGGTTTGTTACCGAAAGCTTGCAAGTTTGCGATCTATCGTTCCAATCGTTGCTAGGCGTATTCACAAAAAACATGCCCGAGAATCCGAGAGAATTACAGAAAATGATTGAAAAGCATGCGCGGACTGAGGAAGCAAACAATAGTAAGATAGAGCGTGAGCAAGGTGAAAAAATCATAATGGTAGATCCATAGAGAGATTTTGTTAAAAAGGAAAAAAGGGAATATCCCTTTCAAAGGAAAAGAATCAGGGGAGCAAATGACACCATTTCCAAAAACTCCTTTCGCAAAGTTGCGAAAGGAAATTTGGTAGGTGAACAAAGAGTTGTTTCGTGAACCTACGCAAATGATAGCACCACCAGAGAAGCGGTCTAGGGAATTCTATTGTGCCTTTCAAAAGGACCATGGACACGACATCGAATACTGCAGAGATTTGAAAAGGCAAATAGAGGAGAATTTGTGAAATGGTTATTTGAGCCAATATAGAAAGGAGGATGAAGGGAATTGTTACAGCGAAGCCAACAAAGTGTGAAACTCCATGGCAAAAAATCTAGGCGCACTGAATACGCAGAGCAAGAAAATGACAGCGGTTTTAGATTATGAAGAGAAATTGGAAAACGATGCCCCAGAGAAAGTAATTATTCGATCCATGAATAAAAGAAAGCCATGTCTAACAATGCTTAGAAATCTAAGGTTAGATACTCCCCACCACAAGAACCTACTGATAAAAGACTTCGCTGTGATGAGACAATAACGTTTAGCGAACAAGATGCGGTTCCCAATGCTTTGCCTCATAATGACCCGATAGCTATTATAGCTAAGATTGGAAACACCATAGTTCATAGGTTATTCATGGACGATGGGAGCACAGCCAAAATTCTATCATTTGATTGCTTTGATACGTTGGGATTCAAGTGAACTGATTTGAAGAAGTCTACATCCTTTCTCGTAGGCTTTACCGTACGAGCAGATACACGTTTGGGTAACATACAGTTTCCAGTTACCATAGTGAAAATGGCAAAAATTGCACCATCATGTGCGACTTTGTTGTCATAAATGCACATAGCCCATTCAACACCATCATTGGTAGGCTCTGGATAAATACAACAAAAGCAATATGGTCTCCATATCACTTGGTGATGAAGTTTTCAACTCCAGCAGGAATCACAACGATAAGAGGAAATCAATAAACATCTAGGCAGTGCATGGTTATCGTGATGAGAGTAGGAAGAAATGTTGAACAAACAAAAAATAATTAGCACCATCTCGGATAATGGCTTACTCAAGCAAGCGGAACCTCAAGTGGATCTCAGAGAGGAAACTGAAGTTGTCATTTTGGATGATGAAGACACTTCCAAATGTGTCAAGATAGGAAAATATCTTCCAAGCAAAGAAAAAATAGTGACGGAAATTCTGTGAAGTCACAAAGATGCATTCGCATGGACTGTGCAGAACATGGGAGGAGTCAATCCAAACATTGCTACCCACTCTCTAAATATCAACAATTCAATCAAACCAGTTAAGCAAAAGCAACGAAGCTTTGCTAGCAATAGACAGAATGCGATTGAAAATGAGGCTAGAACATTGCTTCATTTCGGTATCCGGAAGGAAATAATTTACCCGAAGTGGTTAGCAAACCCAGTAATGGTAAAAAATGTGGACGCAAGATGAAGGATGTGCATAGACTTCACTAATATAAACAAAACATGTCCAAAAGATTGTCATCCGTTACTTAAAATAGACCAGCTGTGGAAGCGATATCAGGATATGAAGTCCTAGCATTCTTAGATGCTTATAAAGAATACCACAAAATACTGATGAACCCAGAAGATGTGGAAAAGACAGCTTTTATAACAAGTTTTGGAGTGTTTTGCTACGTGAAGATGCGATTCGGCTTAAAGAATGCTGGCACAACATACCAGAGAGTAGTCGACACTGTATTTCACTATCAAATACAAAATGTTGAAGCATATGTTGACAACATGGTGATTAAAAGCAAAAGGGTATGCCAATTCGCGCAGGACTTGAAAGAGACCCTACATACGCTAAGCGCGATTGTCATGAAACTCAATCCTAAGAAATGCATAATTGGAGTGGGTGCAGGAAAGTTTTTGGGGTATAAAGTATTCTCCAAAGGAATTGAAGCTAACCCAGAAAAGATACAAGCAATAGTCGACCTCCCTCAGCCATGAATAGTAAAAAAAAGTGCATACATTGATGGGATCCTTAGCATCACTTAGCAGGTTCGTCTCGAAAGCTGCTGAAAAGCATTTCCCACTGTTTTACATCCTTAAAAAGGCGAAGAAGTTCAGCTAGAATAAGGAAAGTCTGAAAGCGTATGAGTTGTTGAAGGAGCAGCCTGAAGCATTGCCAACCCTAAAGTCACCAATGCCAGGAGAAACTCTCACCCGATCCCAATTTATATATATATATATATATATGCACACGAACACATACATACCAAAATTTCCTATATTGATAACAAAAGTCCTCAATTTTTTCAGATTATTTTAAAAAGATTCTCACCCCAATTGAAACTTACAGTAATTACATAATAGACCATGCCTAAAGTTTAAAATTCCTAAAACAGGAGTTTGTGTTAAATTATTCCTTGTTTTTCTCTTTCAAGTGTAAATTGAATTTGACACTTGTCGAACTTTCATTTGGCACTCACCTCTCCACATATAAAATTTTCACATATAAATTTTTTTGGATCTAAGTGGGTGATGGGACAAGGGTGAATTTTATTGTGTTGCCCGTCATGATTGATGAGTGGGTATGAGTACAATATTTTAGGTGAGTATGAGTATAAAAATTTTAATTGGCCATGGGCATGAGGGACCATAATATGCACCCGCCCTGCCCAATTGTCATCCCTAGTTGCACCTAAATCTCTCTGTATTCTTTAAACTTTTTATTAATTACATTTGAAACTCCATGCCTAATTAAAATTCATTATATTACATATTAATGTTTGGTTTCTCTGTGAGACGGTTCTTTATCAGACTTTTGTCTATATTTTAAGTTAAGATAGTTAAATATACATAAATGTTATAAATCTTTTAATTTAATATATTAATAGCATTATTGTATTTTTACCTTCAATCACATATTTTTACATGATTTATTCATAATGTGTAATATTTAGAAAAAACCTTCATTGCTTTTCTCCTGAAGAGATTCCCTTCATGAAAACCGTCACTAAAATATAGAAACAAAACAATGGCAATAAACTTCTAAATTAAAATTCCTAATCAATGCTTAGTAGGCAAGATTAGTAATAACAATTATTGTTGCGCCTTTAGCTAAAGTAAGAACTGAGTGGTAGCAAAATATCTTGGCTTATTATATGCATGTTTTATTGATCACGCCTCTCCCCAAAGTACCATCAAACTTTCATGTGTAAGAATATTAGGTGATCAGAGTACGTGGTTTGTGTAAAGTAAAGTGTAATGGATTTACTTATGGAGAAAATATGTGTGGTTAATGACTTAATTGATTGACAATTTGTGAACTTATGGTAAAGAAGAAGAAACTTACCATGTTGGAACACACACTGAAAATGCAGCAGAACAACATATTTACGAAACAATATTATGGACGGCTTTTAGTTATGGAATTAATGTTTAACATAATATTGAATTTCAGAATTAGAAGTATAATCGAATTATGGTAAATCCCTATAATTATGGAATTGTAATTGAAGGAGAATTATGGGATATTTGAGATGAGGAAAATCCCTTTATTTATGAGATTTGGATATGCTTCAGAAGCATATCAGGAATAGGAATATTATGGAGATAATTATGGACTATTCTAATCTGCATTGGGCTATAAAAAGGAGGACATTATATGGCTGCAAAGATACATATTTAATTGACAAAAAATCTGTATTCGGATTTTACATTCGCCGAGCCAGTTTGCCGAGAGCAAAATTCTGACTGTGTTCCAACACACGCAGACCTGTTATTCAAAGTTCAGAACGTATACCTTAATTCCTCGGGAGGAGGAGATCCAGCATCGACGAGTTTCGAGGTCATAGGGAGTCTGATCAAGGCGGGTCGGTAGGAAGGGGAGCTTGCAAAATTCACGTGTAGGATTAGAAAAGATAAGTATAGTTGTATGGTGTACTTTGTACTATATCTTTCTGATTAGTGAATTTATTCTGAGCTGGGTCAGGCCCCGCAGACGTAGGTGGATTTCACCGAACTGCGTAACCAAGTTGTGTGTCTCGAGTTTCTTTACTTTACATACTTGGTTAGGTTAGACCACGTTGGAACATAGGTTTGCTAGTTAAAGTCTAAAACGGTAAAACCAGTTTTTCAGACAGAATACAGAGGCATAGGCTTAGTTTGCTGAAACACCCTAAAATTATTGGTCCCCTTATTTGGAAACTATTAGAGGATAAGATTAGAGCTTCATTTAAATGGATACCTATATTTAATGGTTGTGATGGGTATGAGGTTAAGGGTCCTGGTAGTTCTAGATTTGTTGTGGATGTGAGGAAGAGAACCTGCACTTGTGGTGTTTGGCAGTTGACTGGATTGCCCTGTTGCCATGCAATCTCAGCACTTAAACACATGGGGGTAGAGGTATACGATTATGTCGATGAGTTATACTCCAATGAGAGGTTCATGACTATATATGGGAGTGTTTTGTACCCTATTAGTTATGAGGAAAGCTGGCCCGGGTCTTCAAATGACTTGGTTCTTAACCCACCACTTCCGTTGAAACAAGCCGGGAGGCCAAAAAAGGAGAGGAACAAAGAGGCTGATGAATCGGGATACCGAGATAAGAAGATGAGAAGATTGATAGCTATACACTGTGGCATATGTAAGGATGAAGGCCACAATGCTAGAAAGTATCCTAAGAAACCCTCTGCTGCTCAGGAAGTACATGAAGCCGCTCTAAGAACATAAAAAAGTACGTTTTTTGTCACTTACTTGTATTTTTTCCTGGGACATATGTAGTACTAAATTTCTATTTTCTTGCTTAGACTCAAAGGAAGGAAACAACAACAGTGGATTCGCCGACATCCAGCGAGGTAAAGTACAGATTGTCTAATATGTTCGTCATTATTATTTAAATGATTAATTGGTCTATTTTTCCAACATACCATATCCAAACTCGTGTAAAGCAGGGAGATAAATCAGAACAAAGAAATTCCAAGAAAAGAAGAACTCGGGTAACAATCTTGTACCATGTTTTTCCCTTTCAAATCAAAATATATACATCAACTAACCTTTTTTTGATCTCCACAGGAAGCATCTCATGTCACTGAAAACAACAATCTAGTGACAAAAACTTCAGCACATCCTCAAAATTCAGATCTGCAGGCCCCTGCTTCGTAGCCTCGGAGAAGATCAACTCGGCTACCTTTGACGAATGGAGACAAGAAAGCCATTAATGGCAATTGTGATTATTTGGGGGAGTCAATTCCTCTCACTGTGAGCAACTGTAAGAGAGGTGGTTGTCAGTTTGGATCTTCAATAAGAAGAGGGAGGCCACGAAATCAGGGGTGAAGAGAAGTCTAAATTTCTTTAGGATATGGTTGCCTCATCTTTTGCTATTTGGGGCTTCTTTTGCTTTGTAAGGGATAAAAGACTCCATGTGATATTGGGAGTACTTTGTGATCACTTTTTTGACTATTTCCATGTGTGCGTTGGGTGTGTTGTAGGATATTCAAATGGGCTGAACATGTGAACCCTCTTGCTTTTGTATCAATGCAATTAGTGCATTTGCTGAATTTGTTGGAGGTTGGTTGGGATATTCAATAATCAATTCAATGGAAGGTAATTTTAGTAGTATTTGCAGGTTCGAGGAATAAGCTTCTTTTTCTCACCAGATTTGTTTTCAGTTCAGGTTTCAAAGCTAGCTTTTCATTGTTTATTTTTCACCTGCTTTTCATAGTGGTTCTGCTTTTGTTTTTTTTTATGCAACAATGAACTAAACAACGGTTTTCCAACAAAGAAAACAACCTTTCAGTACCATTCATCATCGTCCAACAAAACAATAGCTAACAATAACACAAAATCAGAGTAAAACGAACTACTAAAAAACAATCTTCGACCACCAAAACGAACAACCAACATACAAATTGTTCTCTAATCCTGCAACTACATCAGACACAAACTAAATCAATTAAAATTTCAAAAATTAATCACAATCATCCCAACAGAGTACTTCAAATTCGATTTCTTGCAATTCACTTTCTCCAACACGGCAGCTCAAGCTGCTGCTTCCTTCTTTTTTTTTTCTCTAGCTCCTTAACTTCATTCTCCATAAAATTGATCCTCCTCACCAAACCAGAAATAACTTGCACCGGTCTAGGACACATTTTTGGATCCATCCACTCCTAAAAACCACAATCGATGCCATGAACACCCAATTCAATCAAAATACCTAACACGTTGAACAATCGATATATAGAAACTGAGTTTTACTAATGCCCTGATTTAACTCACATTTTCCAATCAACAGCGGATGAAACGCCTTCCTGGATTTCTCTCGGTCCAAGAGTTCAAAAACATCACTCGGAGCCCGCAATTACAGGTCGCGCACTGACTCTGATGCTTCAGACCACAGTCACTTCGACGGCTATACAAATTGCTTGTGTTGCTGCCAGTATCAGCCCTACGACTCAACGGAAGGATGCCGACGAAGATTACGAACTAGGGTTCTACCCTGTAGATTATGAACGGGAATATAAGGAGAGAGAGTCAAAAAGAGAGAAAGAAAATCAACAAGACAGGAAGATGACGGGGGTTTTGGTTTTAGAGAGAGGAAGAAGGCGACGGGCTCTGATTTACTTGAATTAAAAACGTTTGAATAAGATCAGAGTTTTATATTTCATGGGGATTAAAATGAAATCAGACCGTTTTACCTTAAAAATGTGTAAGGCCGTTAGCATAATTTAACGGTTTAAATGGACGGAAGTATCACAAGTTGCCAGATTTTTAATTCAAGAAGCTAAAGTATAGGGGGGAAATGGAGGGCCAAATGTGAACGGTATAGTTAGGGGCCTCGGAAGTCATTTGATCCTTTAGTTTATAAGAAAACGCTTATAAAGCAAAGCATATCAACCCTGCAAAACGCACAAGGCAATTTTAAACCCCCTTATTAGGCCTAAAAACTGATACAGAATAGTTGGAACTTGGAAGCATAAAAATATGGGCATCGTAAGCAGAGTAGGAGATTTAGGGTTCAAAGCCTTCACGGCGGGGCTGGGAGTCGCCACCATCTTCCTCACCGCCACTTTCTCCGTCAACGTTTATCGTGGTCTCGCTTGGCACTCTGCCCAATCGGTCTGCACAATTCCTTCTCTTTCTGTGTAACTTAAACCCTACAGCTTTTTTTAATAAAATATCTTTTTATCAGAAAACGGATAGAATTAGTCACTGATTTTAAATGATTTGCCATATTGAAGCAAGAAACAATTTTCTTTTGCCAATGCAATGTGTAATTTATTGTTTTAGTGAAGATCATAATTACAATATTTGTTGATATTAGTTGTTAATTGCCTTTTTTTTCACAATTGTGAGGCTTTCTATACTAAAGATCAGTTTTCTGTTAATTGTACAAAATTCAGTTAACAGATTGGGCTTATATAGTTTACAACAGCCATACTGTAATGCCAAGTATGTTGGGAAATTTATATAATTGTAAGGACATCTAGTAGTTTTACGTGAGTCTAGCATCCTTTTATTGAAACTGCTGCGAGTTCTGGAATTGCTTGCTTTATTGAGGGAGTTTTATTTGTTGGGGGCTATGGGGCTCGTTGTCTCTCTCTGTGCTCTATGAGATGTTTGTTAATTCGTAACCTCCCAATAAAACAACAAGGCACGAGCATAACTCCAGGTGGTGTGCGGATCCATGGCTACCATAAATTACGCAGTACTGTTTCTGGATTAGTTTCTATTTGGAAAAATATACCAAAATAATTCTCTCTACCTTTTTAACCTATCTTACTCCAGTTAGTCTAAGTTTAGAGTTCAGAGGTTAAGTTATCCTTCATTTATGGCAAAACATTTCATGTCCGTCTTTCTGAGAACTGAAAATTGTATGTGCCTATAGTATGTATAATGTATTTGAGGCTTCTGTGTCTTGTTAGCTTCAGGAAACCACAACTATTAAATTGTTTCCCGAAAATTGAGTTGAACTCAGTTACAAAAAACTTGTGGATTTCCACAAATGATTGCCTCCTGTGATGTTTTAGGTGACATTTACTGATTTTCTCAATTTAATGTGATGTTTTATACTCCCTCTGTCCCAAAGACTCCTTTTTTAGAATGGCAAACTGGATGTGGTCTCTGTAGCTCAGTTTGGTAGTGGATTTTATTGATAAACATCAAATTTTGTGGGAATTCTCATGGGGTTGATACTGGAGAAAAACGCTGAAACACACAAGGTGCATATGGTATATAGGCCAACCATTTGGATTGGATGTGGTTTCATAATGCTCACCTCGAAAAGCCAATCCTCAAATTTGTGCCTCTCTTATTGAACCCACATCCCCATATGTCTTCACCCCATCTTTTTATTTTTTTTTCTTAAATCAGTCGTCCTTTGTCCTTTTAAGTTTATCTTGTACTCCACTGCATGCTCTCTTCTCTGTAGTCTAGCCAGCTTATGGTCCGCTCCCCTGCTACTCTCTATACTCAGAACTTGCTCTTTTTTATTCTTCATTTTTATATTGTGTGACTAGTTCTCATATATGTGAGGTTTTTCATTGTTGATTTGAAGCTGTGTTGTCATAACCTTAAAATTCTAGCTCTGGGGTACGTTTTATTTGTGTAACAACTTGATTGTTGATATATGGAAGTATTAGTCTTTAGTTCTTTTAACTATGCTAACATGCATGAGATGGTGCATGTACCCTTTAAAAGTTCAGATTGTGTTTTTTAAATCAAGTTAGTGGGACATGTCTGATATTAGGATATAATATATTTTCTGGAAATGAATTAAGGAATCATTTTCTTTTTATTTTTCAAGGATAAGAAACGGAAACTCTTTTGTCATTCTGGGAAAAAAAATCTTGTTTTGCTGTTTGAAACAAGGATCTTTAGAGGGGTAAAGTTAGACAACCACTTGGTTGAAATTGAATGGGGGTAGAATTAAATTAAAGATTTGAATGACGAATTAAAATGGAAGACTGCTCACATTAGAAACAGAGATATGAGAATGTGAAGAATTCAAATCCTTGGATTCAGGTAGATATACCGTTACTATGCATTTGAGATTTGGTTGGTCAGTGTCTAATGAAACCTGTATATCTGATGAAGTGTTAGAAGTGGAGTTTATCTAGTTGCAAAGATTCTTGAAGCTCAGCAGGCTATCTATCCCATTGGTGGAGTTTACAGTCTAGGTCAACTATGCAGGTGGTTTGGTCAAAGCATCCATTGCTGGGTGCCAAATCTCAATTTCATCAGCTTTTCTTTCTTATTGACTTTAGGGAATGAACTTGGGCTTTGCCTTTCAAGTCTAAATTTCTGGCTTATGCTCGATGCACTATTTTACTTCATAAATTCTAATTTATTTGCACATCATGTGTGTATTTACCTTACTGAAGTTACATTGGGTTTTCTACATATGTGTATGGCCTACTTAAACTCCTTTTTCTTTTTCGCTTTTGTTAGAAAGTTGATAAACTGGAGGCTGCTGACCCGACGGTGGAGTGAGCTAGATGAGCTTCCCAAGAGTCTAGAATTTGAAGTTTGGAAAACCGGTATGTTTCTGGATTTGGGCTAGCTAGATACATTAAAGACACAAAATGTTTGAATCAATGTACAAGTAATGATTAGTTGTCGATGTATGAAGCCATATTTCTTAGCTGACTTTGTGTTAGTCCACTCCTAAAAGATTGCATTTTCATTAGTCTATGAACTTTGATGGCAAATGATTTGTATTTTGGTTGAAAAGGTTCCAATAAGAAAAGCCAGATTAGCAAATTTGAAGGAGTGCAACATTGATGAAAGTAGAGAAGAGGTGATTGACTTGAGGTTGGGATGATTTAGTATATAAACATCCGGCTGCATACTGAAGTATAACAATCTCATATTCAGTGTTTGACATTCTGAAGAAAAGCAGAGTGAAGTTAAGAGAGAGAATAAAGAAATTTTATTATAATAAGTGATAGTACCAAAGCTTGAGTATGAAAAACATATGAAAATATTAGTAATATGCCAACTGAAAACGCATAATAAAAGAAGTGCAGGCCAGCAGTGGCTTAGAGGCGAAACCTACTGAGGCCAAACTTTGTGGCCCATTATTTTGACATCTTGCTGAATCTGGTGCCTATACTGGCCGAATGTGAATTTCTTGTGGGGTGATGGCTCTCCACAGCTCCCAGCCAGAGAGTTATAAGAAGGGCACAGAAAATAGGCAATTGAGAATCTCTCCACTTTCCTGTTTGCCGTCACCTTGTGCTCCACGCTTTTATACGCATCATTACTCCAAGCCTGCACCAATATTTGTTGTAATTATAAAAAAAAAATATACTTTTGTCAAAAACTCTAGTATGGTATACTCGGTCTCATTTCATATGCAAGGCAAAACAAAAATATGATGGCAAAATTGGGGTTTTCGCACAAGGGACACAAACAAGAAGCCAAGTACGTGCTATTTCATTGACAAGAATGGATATATTTTTGAAGGAGATGGTCAATTACGTATCCAAATTAATGGAAACCCAACAGCAAAATCACAAGCGAAATTACGAACACACGATCTGTAAAGTAGATCGAGAACAATACATCAACGTGAACAACTATATCGAGCTATCATCATGAACACAACAATCTAATCGATCAGGTCGAAAAACAAAACTAATATGTAGAGATAAATCTCACACTTATTGAATAACAGAAACATAAATTAAAATAAGCTGTTGTTCGCTATCTCCCCTAATGGGAAGATGGGGAAAATATTGAAGAAGAAGGGTTGTGGTGCGGCTAGGTTTTTTAAGTCTCAGGTTTTGTGAATTAATTAACGTTGTTTTGAGTTGATTAAGGTGGATAAATCATGAATGTGAATCATCGTCAACACTGTAATCGTTCCCGACAGGTGAAACCTCAACAGAAAGTCGTGCCACATGAGGGTGAAACCACGTACCATTTCCGGCGCTTCGAATTCGACGGAAAAAACATCCACAGTACGAATTCATCTCCTGAGGGTCCTTCACCGACTCAATCTACCGATAAGACGTCTAATATCCCAACGAACTCAAGGATCTCCGGTGATTGTTGAAATGGCTTCATAGATTACTGGAGAAATCAGTAGAAATCCAGCGATTATCAACACGGCTTCGGCGCCATACATAATCCGGTAGAAAGCGACAGAGAATGTCAGCGAATCTGACTGACCTCAAGGATGATGAAGAACAGGATAAACTAGGGTTTGCAGAAGAGGGTTTGTAGAAGGAGGAGGAAGACAAAGCATGTGTTTTGTTTTATGAAATTGCATACTAGTCCGTGAGTTTCAGTACTTAATATAAAATATACCCTGGGTCATTAATATTTCTAAATTTTACCCCAAATTTGATTTGTCATTTTCCAATTTTCACTCTAATCTCTGGGCTTAAAATAGGACGATCTCACAGGAGACAAACTTTTACTAAAATATTAATGTTTAAAAAATATTGAAATAAATATTAACAAAATATTTATATTTAATAATTAATTTTAAAAATTATTATTTTATTTTAAAAAATTATTATTTAAAATAAAATTTTACTAAAATATTAATATTCATAAAAATATTTAAAATAAATATTTACTAAAATATTAATATTTAAAATAAACATTTACTAAAATATTAATTTTTAAATTTTAAAATAAATATTTACTGAAATATTAATATTTAAAATAAATATTTACTAAAATATTAGTATTTAAAATAAACATTTAAAATACATATTACTAAGATATTTATATTAATTTTTAAAAATATTAATATTTAAAATAAATTTCATAACAATTAGAATTGAAAATATTTAAAAAGTTGAAAGTAGCTTGGAGATTATTGGAGACGATATGAGATTATTGGATATGGTATGAGATGGTTGGAGATGGTTGGAGATTGTATGAGATGGTTGAAAATGGTATGATATTGTTGGAGATGGTATGAGATGAAAGTATCTAGTATAAGTTGAACTGGATAGGGCTATTGTAGATGACGTGCACAATGATTGCGTACATTGTTGTGTATATTGATGGGAGTTCTATAGTTCGCACAGTTTTGTTTTAGACAGGTTAAACTTTAGACTTAGACCATTATGCAATTATTACATATTTTAATTGAGATGAGAATTTTTTTAAAAAAAAACTACTCAAAAAGTTGAGGCTTCTTGTGTAAATAGAATAATTTTGGTCTATATATCAAATTTTTTACAAATTAATTTCATTTTCTTCTTTTTCTTATCTCGCCGAAAACTGCCGGATTTCACCGGATCTGCTGTCTGCTTCCTCTGCTCTCTGATCCAGCAAAAGTTCACAACGGCGATTTCTCCCCCAATGGATCTAACCTCGTGAGTTCCCCTTGCAGCGATGTTCATGACCTTGCAATTCCCCCCCCCCCCCCAAAATTTGTGAAGCCAGTGTGATCCTCGCTAACGGTACGACGTCGCGAGCGATTATGGCGCCCATGCCGAACAAGTTGTCCTCATTACTGCAACTCCGTGTTAGTAATGCAAATGGGCCAATCAGCCCAAAATCAATTTTGAAGGAAAAAAGAAAAACTTTATCTTTACTCTTATCCCACATGGGAAGTTTAGAAAGGGTGGGTGTAATTTAAATATGGAAATGCTTCACTACTACCTTGAGTGAGTAAAAGGAATAAAGACCCCTTGCCCCTGCCGACTGACCATTTTAACCCTTAAGTCAATGTATTAAATGTTAAAAGCTTCTGAATTTTACTCGATCCATGACTGTTCCTATCTTTTAGTCAGTCAAACAACTAAGTGAACTGATCCACGTTCTGCTAAAATTGAGCTGCACGTTCTCCTGCTATTGAGTTGCGGCTGTTGATTTCTGCATCTATGAAAGGTGAGTTCCTGAGCAGTTCATAACATACAATTCACTCATCTCTTCTTCTCCTTTGTTGCTTTCAAAAAAAGTTCTATCTCTGAGCAAAATACTTACGAGTTCCTCCTCCGCTACTTGAGTGCACGAGTAAGGGAGGTTTTTGTTGTACCTTGGAAAACGAACGCCTATATTGAACCTTGCATTTCGAGTTAGGAAATTTTTTATTCAAAGGCAGTCATTTATCACGCCCACATTTTCAGTTTTTTTATTGTTGCTCATGTTTTGCCAGCAATTTTGAAACAAAATTCACCTATACTTCTTTGAAAAAACATGTATGGTTAAGAAAGATTCTGAACAATCTTTCGAAAATACCATCTTTGGTTAACTATAAACGCTGGTCTCAGAGGGTTTTGATTTTTTTTTTGGAAAAACTAGAAGTCGACTATGTTTTGTTTAATGATCCACCCAAAACCACTACCCCTGCTCAACCCACTACTGAAACTTCAATTGCAGTCCGTATGCCTCCTTCTAAGGATGCTACTAAGTCGATTCTCAAATATGAGAAAGATAACAAGACTGCCAAGGGGCATCTTCTCAACAACATGATGATACCCATTTTTACTTGTTCATCACCAAAAAAATTGCTAAGTCAATATGGGAGACATTGAAGAAGAAATATGGTGCTGATGATGCAGGGAAGAAAAAGTATGCAGTGTGAAACTGGCTCAAATTCCAAATGGTGTGTAATATGGTAATTATGGCCCCTATAACTACCAATGTACTTGCAGAAGGCATGTCAATGAGCAACATACTTCAGGCCAACGTACTCATCTAGAAGCTCCCAGATTCCTGGTCCGATTATCGGAACCACCTTAAGCACAAGAAACATGATATAACTCTGGAGGAAATAGTTGGACACATGAAAATTGAGGAAGCCAGTCGCCTCAAAGATAAGGGACTCTCTTCCTTTTCCGATTTGGTTAAAGTTAATCTTGTAGAATCTGGAAAAGTTGATAGGTCTAAGTCTTCTGATACCTTCAAGAAGGGAACCAATCCGGTAAAAAAAGGTTGGCACCTTCAAGAAAAAATGGGCCAAACCTGAAGAAGTCCAAAGCAGTACCTCTGCGGCAGAACCGGTCATCCAGCCTACCAAAGCTACCAGTGCAAGGAAAACAACAACAATCCCGAATAGAACAACAACAAACCGCAAGCTAATGTCACCGAATATAAACATGTGTAGACCATTGTTATCTCCAAAGACAACCTGTTCGAAAACAAGACAGACCATTGACACTGAAGCCTTCAAGCACTTCTGTGCAAACATGGACCTATTCGCAACTTTCAAAGAGGTCACTAATGGTGAAAAAGTCTACATGGGAAACTCAAGTAGTGCACCAGTTCTCAACAAAGGGAAGGTTTTTCTCAATCTGACTTTCAGAAGAAAAAAATTATCTCTTTCAAATGTTCTCTATGTTCTTTCTCTGCGTAGAAACTTAATATCTGCTGGTTTGCTTAACAAGGTCGGTCTCAAACTGGTGTTAGAAGCTAACAAACTAGTTATCACTCAAAATGGCCAATTTGTGGGAAAGGGATACATGTTTGGGTGCCTATTTGTTGTGAACACCACCCCTATCAATGAAGCATCTAATTCAGCTTATGTCGTTGAATCTTTTGATATTTGGCATGCACGTTTAGGATATGTTAGTACAAATTCACTTAAACAAATGCAACACATGTACTTTCTACCTAACCTGCCAAAAATTCAATTGGAAAAATGTCAAACTTGTGTAGAATCTAAAATCGCTAAGAAACCATTTAAACAAGTAACTCAACGAGTAACTGAACTTTTAGAGCTAGTTCACACATACTTAGCGGATTTTAGAAACTTTGAAATTAAAGGTTGAAAAAGGTACTACATGACCTTTGTAGATTATTATTCAAGGTATACTAAGATTTACCTTTTAAGAAATATAGGATGAAGCAAAACAAAAATTCCTAATCTACAAAGTTGAGATAGAAAATCAACTAGGTCAGAAAATAAAATGACTTAGATCAGATAAGGGAGGAGAATACATTATAGAATTCCTTAAAGAATTTTGTCAAAAGAATGACATAATTCATGAGTTCACTGCACCTTACACTCCACAACAAAACGAAATAGCTGAAAGGAAAAATAGAATTTTAAAGGATATGATGAATACAATGATTTTAATTCTGGATTGGCTAATGAAATGTGGGGGAGGCTATCTTATTAGCCAATCATAGTCTAAATAAGGTGCTTCATAATAGATTAGATAAAACACCTCATGAATTGTGGAAAGAATCAACCCCTAATTTGACATACTTAAACGTGTGGGGTGTTTGGCTAAAGTAGCTTTGCCTACTTTTAAACGTGACAATATTGGTCATAAAACTATTGATACCATATTTGTGGGATATGCTGAAGATAGTATTGCTTATCGATTTATGCGATTACATGATAAATCAATGTGCGGATATAAAAATGCTGAATTTTTTTGAATGAATATTTCATTTAAAGAATATGAATTATGTATCTTCCAATGTGATACATGTTTCTACCAGATCTACTTTTGTGCATGTACCAGAATAAGGTAATAATGGAATTCGAAGAAGTAAGAGATGTAGAAAAGAAACTGATTTTGGACCTGATTTCGTGACTGCTTTTGTTACTAAACTCGAAGATGTAGATGAATTTAATGAGTCAGAAATTTTTCTTAACCTTCTTGAAGAAAATCCTAAAACTTATGAAGAGGCTATACAATCTATAGATGCTAGCTTTTGGAAAGAAGCAATTAACAATGGATTTGAGTCAATAATGATTAATAACACATGGGACTTGGTAGACTTGCATTAGGGATCAAAAGCATTAGGTTGCAAATGGATATTTAAAAGAAAAATAAGAACTGATGGTTCAGTGGAAAGATTTAAGGCAAGACTTGTGATTAAAGACTTTGCCCAAATGTTTGGTGTGAACTTCTTTTATACTTACCTATAACAAAAATAGCAATAAATTGTGCACTAATTTCCTTGGCCTCTAAACATAAAATGTTAGTACATCAAATGGATGTTAAAACCTCTTTCTTGAATGGTTATCTAGAAGAAGAGATATATAAGATACAACCCCTTAAGTACACCATAACAGGCCAAGAAAATAAGGTATGTAAACTTAAGAAGTCATTGTATGGTTTAAAACAAGCACCAAAACAATGGTATGAAAAGTTTCATAAAACCATTCTTAGTTTTGGTTTTATTGTGAAAGAATCTTATGCTTGTGTACATTCAAAATTATTTGATTCTGAATGTATGATTATCTGTCTCTATGAAGATGACATGTTATTATTTGGAACACACATTGATGCTATTAATGAAACCAAAAGATTATTATCCTCTAAATTTGAAATAAAAGATTTAAGGGAGGTCGATGTCCTTTTAGAGCTAAAATTTACTAAAAAAGATAATGGTTTCATTTTATCCCAGTCTCACACTAATTGTCTCACTTTTATGTGACTATCAGCAAGCCTTAGGTGCTGCCCAAAATGAAGCTTATAATGGTAAAAAAAGACATACACATTAGACATGAATGTGTGAGAAATATAATCGACACTGGAGTACTGGTTTACAATTTGTAACATCAGAAAGAAATTTAGTTGATTCATTACTTAAGGACTAAGTAAAAAAATAATCCAGATTCATCGAGGGGGAGTGGGGTTAAAACCCTATTAGGTGAGGAATTCTTGATGGATACTCTTATTGTTTTTTAAACGTACAAATTTGCTCATTCCTATGATATATGTACGTTGCGAGGATGAGCCTAAATCTCTTAATGAATCCAAGATAGTTCTAATATGTGATGGGCTTATGGGATTCACCGAAAATTATGTGAGGTTGAACGATCAATCGTTCTTAATCTTTCCATAGCTCTGGTTGGGTGGTCTAAAAAGACTTGATGGAAGGAGCTACTTGAGTGTAAAGGACCGGCCTTCCTTTTATGAAAGACTTTTAAGGTTTGTCTTTCTAGAGCACTCATGAGTTTTTCCAAGGAAAATTTGGCCTCTATAAGTTGTTGCTTATTGCAGAACTCGTTTTATTCAAATAAGACATGTGTTCTTGGAATGATCAACTAGTTTAGGAGTTCCAGATACGTTCACTCCAAAAAATAGGTCGATCATCCCAATTCAATATGTGTTAGTTCAATCGCAAGATACTAATACTTAAGTGTCGAATTTTCACATGCTCGAAAAAAATTACTTTTTTGCCCTTTTGCATTCGTGGGGGATTGTCAATAATGCAAATGGACCAATCAGCCCAAAATCAATTTTGAAGGAAAAAATAAAAACTATCTTTACTCTTAGTACCACATGGGAAGTTTAGAAGGGGTGGGTGTAGTTTAAATATTGAAATGTTTCACTACTACCTTGGCTGAGCAAGAAGAATAAAGACTCCCTGCGCACGCCCTCACCGTCGACCAACCTTTTTAACCCTTCAGTCAATGTTTTAAATGTTAAAACTTCCAAATTTTACTCGGTCCATGACCATTCCTATATTTTTGTCAGTCAAACGGCTAAGTGAACCACACCACGTTCTCCTGAAATTGAGCTGCACGTTCTCCTGCTATTGAGTTGTGGTTGTTGGATTCTGCGTCTATAAAAGGCGAGTTCCTGAGCAAGTCATAACATACAATTCATTCCTCTCTTCTTCTCTTTTTTTGCTTTCAAAAAAAGTTCTATCTTTAGCAAAGAACTCAAGAGTTCCTCCCCCACTGTTTAAGTTCACGAGTAAGGGAGATTTCTGTGATACATTGGGAAATGAACGTCTGTGTTGAACCTTCCACTTCGGGTTAGGCGAATTTCGTTTCAAATGCATAGGTTTATTAAGCCCACAGTTTTGATTTTAAACAAAATCCTTTCTTATAAATCTGTTTTCAAAAATGTGCTATTTTATATTACTGTCTGCTTACAAAATCCGTGATCATACATTGTTTTACGAACATTGTTACTCAAGTTTTACCAAGACTCCCGTCGCCGTGAGTGCAACTCAGGTGAGGGAGTATCTCCGGCAAATCAGGCCACACTCACACTCACGACAACGGTGCCAATAACTACTACGGATTCTCAGGGAACGTCGTCCAGCAGTACCCTAGGCTGATGGAAATCCCGTGGAAGAAGGAGATCTACAATGTCGTGCAGCTCATTGGCATTGTGGTCGTTCCCGCAGCTCAGCTTCGGGAAGGCTGTGGCTTGGTCTCGCCTCGCGCTGTTAAGAAATCGCAAACAGAGACGAATTGGCATTAGAAATAGGAATATATACCAATATAACTCTACCTACTTGACATAAGTGCCAATATAAACCTCAGATAATTTTAAGTGCAAAAATAACCCTAACTAGTTGCTGTAAGTGGCAATATAACCCTCAGACCCCATTTTCGGCGTTGACTGTATGTAAAATGTCCAAAATACCCTTAGTGTTAAAATATGAATTTGAGTTCGCCGGCCGACCACCGCCGGCCGCCGGATCATTGATAGGGTTATATCAGCACATTCTTAAAACGTATAGGGTTATATCAGCATATTCTTAAAACTTATAGGGTTATATTAGCAGATTCGTAAATGGGTAAAATTGACTTTTCCATCGAAAATGTTATATTGGCACTTACATCAACTAGGTAGGGTTATATC
>JAULKM010119973.1:0-38206 GCA_032355605.1 Rubia tinctorum | reverse complement strand
TTATTAATTTTGAAACATGCAAATCAGTTTGAATGGTCTTTGATTCTTTAGTAAACATGTTTTGAGTCTTATCCACAACAAGAGTACTTGTATTGGTGTGGTCATCGTTATGAACATGGGGCAAAGCACTTAAAACACACAATTCATTGTCCTGAGAGCAAACAACAGATTCAACATGGGGCAAAGCAAGAATTGAAATCATGTGAGACAACTAATGTTATGTGAAACCACCTCACTATAAGAGACCACATCCTAACCATTGAATATTTAATCAAATGGTTGAAGAGTTTTTGCCTACAACTTAAGAAATTGAAATTAAACACACGAAACTAAAAACAGAGAAGGTATTCTTAAAAAATATGCAGATGGAAAATGCACAGATCCTTTTGTAAGATTTGCTATAGGTCATAAAATATTTTCTTTTCAAATTCATAACCTTTTATCTCCATGCCTATAAAGATTCCACTGCTTTTTCTTATTTTTTTTAATCTAACGCAAGATTTTGAGAAAAGATTAAAATTACAATATAATTTTTGGATGAAAATTTATCGTGACATCTTTCAACTTTTAGGTGGTTCACTTATAAGTTTCAGGTGCACCACTTATTGCTTGTAGGTGATTCAAGTATAATATTTAGATGATTAACTTATAGTTTGTAGATTTTTCAAGCATAACTTTTGGATGGTTCAAGTCGACTTGTAAGTGTTTCATGTACGACTTTTAGGTACTTCAGTCATAACTTGAAGGTGCATAAAATTATACGTGTAGGTACTTCACTTATAATTTGGAAGTGTTTCAAGTATTTATTTTAGGTGTTTTACTTATAGCTTTTAGGTGTTTCACTTATGACTTGAAGGCATTTCAAATTATACTATTAGGTGTTTCACTTATGAGATACTTTAACTATAACTTGTAGGTGTTTCACTTATGTCTTATGAGTGCTTTAAATTATAATTGTTGGTGTTTCAACTAATAATGGTAGGTTATTCACTTATCACTTATATGGGTGCTTTATATTATAATTTTTGGTGTTTAACTAATGAATGTAGGTGCTTCACTTGTCACTTATGGCTGCTTTAAATCATAATTGTTGCTGTTTCAACTAATAATTATAGGTGCTTCACTTATCACTTATGGGCGCTTTAAATTATAATTGTTGGTGTTTCAACTAACAATTGCAGGTGCTTCTCATATAATTTTAAGGTTCCTTAAGTTACACTTGCAAGTGCTTCAAATATACTCATTGGTGCTTCAAATATGACTTGTAAGTGATTCAAGTATAACTTGTAGTCTCTTATAAATAGAGGTGATTCAATTTATACTTGTCAGTTCTTCTAATATAACTAAAAAGTGCTTCAAGTTATAAACGTGGATATTTTCGTATAAATTGGAGACACTTCAAACTATAGCGTAGATGATTAAAGTTATGCTTGGTAAGTGTTTCACTTGTAATTTTAATTACTTCAAGTTATTATAAGAGGTATTTCAGTTATAATTTATAATTTATAGTTTTTTGAATTATAATTATTAGGCACTTAAGGTTTAATTCGTAAAAGATATAACTTAGAAGCACTATTGGATACTCACTTTAAAGGCTTATTCATCAACTATACAATGAGAATAAGGAAGAATACTCCGTACGAGAGGAATTTGACAACACAAAATACAAAACAATAAAAATAACTATTCATGTTTGATCCAAGGAATTTCAAGAAAGTTCCAAGATTGGATTCTCTAGAGCTTCTGAAAGCCCTGTCGTCTCTCTCTCGTTCAGCCAAGTAATGATGCAAAACTTTTTGCAGAAAACAATTCAAACACTCCTGTATTTATCAATCATGTTGCTAATGCATGGAACTTCCTTCTTGCTCATGTGACATTAGCAACTTCAAATTTCCTTCCAACTCTACAGCCCCTGCACCAACATCCATATACTGAACCTCATGAATCCTCCCCCTCCTTGTCTTCGTCTTCTCCTCCGTACCACCAGTACTCACCTCACTTTCCCCACCTTCCACAATCTTCATTAGCCCATCAATCTTCAGCTTCAAATCAGGAAATGCCTGATAAACCGGCAGTACAGCGGAATCAGTCAACTTCAAATGCAAGTTCCTAACACTATCCTGATTCCTAGGCAAAACTTTTATAGCCACATCAATAGCCTCAACCACATTCTCCACAATATCCTTTCTCTCCATTGAAACTTTCCCAACTTCTATCACACAACAAGTCTCAATCCTCACTCCTCATGAACAAAAACCACAACCCATTTCCATCTGAACATGTTTCTTCCAGTATTTCCGACTTAACTCCAATAGCACAGAGAGCTTCTTTTCCCTGAAAAATACTTCCCCAGCAACCTAGGAAGAAAATGAACAATCCTCATGTCGACCAAAAAAGAGAGAGTGTACGAATCAAAGAGCTTCGTACGGGACCCAAACGCCTTGTAATTTTCCTTGAACTTCGAGAGGCTGATGACTTTCAAGATAGGGGTTTCTCGGGCTTTGACAATTTTCTTCGCGGCCTCAGAAGTCAAGTTCGATTTGGGTCTGTCGTCAATGATGAGCCACACCTTGTGCGTCGTTGTATCGAAGAGAGAGTGAGAGAGCGGGATTCTGCAAGAGTTCATGTGGGATTCACGGGGATTTTCTGGAGAATTAGGGTGAGGTACATGAAGTTGTCTTGCGGGAGGAGTTAGGAATTTTCTGGTGTGGCTTTGGATTTAAGTTTCATTTGAGCGTCCATGGCAGAGATCACGGCGGTGGAAGACACCTTGGCATGATGGGCGGTGATGGTTGTAGAGAAAGGAGAGATGCATAATCAATCATCACATCATTATTTTGGCTTTGGCGAATGGAGGTGTGTCTCATCAGCCGCTAGATTGAAAATTTGAATGACTCAGATCTTGTCTCACATAATACGATGGTCTCACATAAAAGGAGGTCTCACATGAGACCTCCCCCATCAAAGTATATGTTAGCTTAATTATTTTTATTTATTCATAATTATAATTAACTAGCACCATTGCGCGTTGCGTGATATTATTAATTAAAATATTAGAATTAATTTTTTTGTACATGTTGTGTCTTACATTTATATTGAAAACAAATATTATTTAAAATTTTAAAGTTTAAGGTAAACTATATGAGATAAATAAAAATCGTTAAATATTGAATACAATAAAATTTGATTATGTTATAGTATTTCATTTAAATTATTTAAAAAGTAAATATTTATATGTTGAGATTCATTTTAAAAAGCTGTCATAATTATATGTATCTCATTGCAATAAATAAAAGTAAATATCAAATGACCTTAGTAGTCTCACTAATTATAAAATGTCATCATTTAACAGTTAGTCGGTGTAAAATAAGGCTTTATCATGTATACATTTATAAATAAATATTCCGTATACATATTTCAATTAAAAGTTCTCTATCAATGTAAAAAAAATCCGAACATATTATTATTTTAGATTATGTGTTTCTTTAAATTTTCTTTAGTGATATATATATATATATATATAATTTTTTCTTTAAATTTTCTTTAGTGATAATATATATATATATATATATATCTCTAATGTGTTTCTTTAAATTTTCTTTAGTGATATAATATATATATATATATAATAGAGATATTTATAGAGAGAGTACAATGAGATATTTATGGTTTTAATTATATCTTAAGAAATCATATATTTTAACAAGTTGTGATTGATTATATATAGTAGAATTAAAATTACAAACATATTATAATATTAGTATAAATTATGATTGACTATACATAGTAAATAATTAAATCAGTAACATATTATAATATTAGTATATTGTTTTTTGATAACTTGGGTTTAGATTAGTCAAAGTGACTTCAATATCCAGAAAGCAAATAATTTCTATCATGTGGTGTTTGGGATATGGTTTGTTTAAAAGGCGTGCTGAGCAGTAGAGCAGAATAAGCGGTGGTGAAAGAAGTTGAAGTGGAAGCTGTTGTGGAAACCCAACATGAAGTCTAAAAAAAGGAGATGGAAACGAAGGTGGGGAGGAAACCGACATGGGGTGAGGAAGAAGAACTAGAAAACATATATCAGAGGATATGGAACTTAATCTTTACTGAAGGAAAGAAAGAGGTATAGTACTATAAGCCGATTGAAATTGAGAGTATGATTATGGGGGTCATTACTGAAGATGAGGTGCATGGGAGTATGAAACAGTGGGATACGACTGTAATGTGTAGAGTAATGGGAAGTAACCCACCTTATAGAGTGATGGAAGGTTTCTTTTACCGGATTTGGGATAAAAAATCAATAAATTGTGGCTCTTGAATGCAGGGGTGTTTATGGTGAAATTCCAGAACAAATTTGACGGAGAAGATGTACTGGAGAAGGGGATTATATATTTTGATGGGAAGCCGGTGATAATAAAAACCTGGGATCAAAATGAAGAAGTCAGGGAGGCTGAAATAATACCTGTTTGGATCTAATTACCTGGACTTCCATTAGCATACTGGGATCCAAACATAATTAGCAAAATAGTTAGTTCTCTAGGAAAGCCATTGAGTCTAGATAGATCGACATTCTAAAAGGAGATACTATTTTTTGCTAGGGTTCAACAGGAGGTGAAGATTAGTGAAGAGTTTCCTAACAAGCTCTTATACTTGAATAAGAAAAAGATGATAATGAGCCAGTAGGTGAACTTTGAATGGAAGCCTGTAAAGTGTTCTAAATGTGATATGTTTGGGTATAAGGAGACTGAGTGCAGGAAGAAAAAAATAAGGAAGGCTAAAAGCTGAAAGTTAAACAAATATATATCCCAGTTTAAAAAAATTGAAACTTGCAATTGGCAGCTGATCCAAAATTAAAGCAATTACTGAAAGGCAAAGAGCAGGTGAGAAATACAATGCAAAAAAAGGTGCAAGGAGAAAATGAAGACGAGTATCAGAAAGTGAAAAGAGGTGGAAGAATAATTATGCTGAATGATAAGGAGGAAGCTAAGTGTTCAGGTAAAAATTATTCACTGCTTTCTGATCCACCTGATGAATGATAAAATATCTTGCTAGAACATTAAACGTTTCAATAAGTGTGGGAAACACAGAAAAATTGAGAAATTTTGTGGGATGAACAACATAGGATGTTTGAGTTTACTTGAAACTAAATTCAAAGAAGAAAATCAAAAAAAGTGTGAAAGAATATTGGTCTGGGTTAGGAATTGGAAACGAATGGAAGGCTATTTAACGGAGGAATAATATGGTTAGGGTGGAGGAAGTATATATTTGATCTAAATATTGTCCATTTGGGACAACAGTGGATTGATACTAAAATGGTGATAAAAACCAAAAATATGAAATTATATATTACAACTGTGTATGGTTGTAATACCATTGAAAGGAGAAAACCTATGCGAGAGTTCTTGAAAACTGTTGGACCAAGCGATGGTAGACCTTGGATCATTCTGGGAGATTTAACTCTCCATTAAGGGTAGAAAATAGAGAAGGTGGAAATGCAGTAGATGAGAATGAAACTAGAGATTTTCATGAGCTAATGGATCTGAATCTTATGTTTAATATCAGAAATTTAGGCAAGAATTTCACATGGTGCAACAGAAGGGGTTATGGAGAGAGAATTCAAAGTAAAATAGACCGGGGAGTTGTGAATCAGGAATGGATAAAATAGATTGAAAGATTATACTGTGAAGTGAGACCAGAATCTTTGTCAGATCATTATCCACGGATACTAAATTGGCATGAGAAGAAGAGAAGAAAAGGAAGGAATTTCAAATATTTTAACAAGTGAGAGAAATCATAAATGTTTCAGGCAACAATTAAATGTGTTTGGAATCAGAAAGAAGTAGAGACATGAAAGATTTAACAGAAGTTTTGAAAAAAATGGAGAACCCATTGGAGGCTTTAAACAGAAGGGACTTCTCTAACATTGAACAGAGAGTCATCAAAGCTAAGGAGGGATGGGTTAAGGCTCAGGAAAGATTAAATAAGGAACCTGGAAGTGAATGGAAGCTAGGAAGATGCTGGAGGTGCTAGATGATTCTGAATTCAGTTTTTTTTTACAACCAAAAGCTGAAATACAGTGGCTCATGGAAGGAGACAGGCCAAAAAAATATATTTTTTGATGCATTGCCGATAAGACAGTACAAAAACTATATTATGAATATGAAGGTTGATGGAGGAATTATCTTTGAGCAGGAAAAGATCGAACACATTATACCTGGAGTCTGAACTGCATAGCTATGGTGGAGTAGTGAGTATTAAGTAGCAAGCATACTTGATCAAACCTGTTACTGCCGAGGAGATCAAAAAGCAATGTGATGGATACATGCTAACAAAAGTCCAGGGGAAGATGGATACACCAACCAATTTTTCAAGAAAAAGTGGGAGATAGCCGGGGAAGGAGTGACAAAAGCAGTTCAGAATTTTTTTAAGGGGAGAAAATACTAATATGCTGAATGGTTGTGATCTCACCCATACCAATGGTACATAATCCTCATGTAGCGTCTGAATTTAGGCCAATTGCATGCTGTTCAATAGTATACAAAGTGATAACTAAAATCCTATGTGCTAGACTAAGTGATAAACTGCCAGATATAATTAGTCCAAACCAAAGTGCTTTTGTTAAGTGGAGATCACTCGAGAGTTACTACATAAATGTAATGTAGAGAGCATGAAGCAAAGCTGTGTGACAAAAGTTGACATCAGCAAAGCATTTGACTGTGTTAGTTGGGATTTTCGGCTAAACTAGTTAAAGATTTTGAAGTTTCTAAGTATTATAATTGGCTGGATTAAAAAATACTACCACGAGTTCTTCTTTTTGTCTAGCCGTAAATGGGAAATTCATAGGATCTTTTGAGGGGAAGAGAAGGGTAAAACAGGGAGACCTCCTTTCCCCATTTTTATTTTTATCAGCATGAAATATCTGACCAGGTTAATTGAGAGAGAACACAGAAGAAAAGGTATAGAATATTATCAAAGATGCTGAAAAGTAGGTATATACACCTTACGTTTTGCAGATGAATTGCTAATATTCTATGATGCCACATAGAAATCAATTGAAGGAGCTAAAAGGTGCTTAGAAAATTTCATGGAAGCGATTGGCTTGGCTATATGTGGGCAGAAATCCAACATTTATTTTTCTAAAATGGATGAGAAGGAAAAAGTATTATTGGCTAGTATACTGGAGGTTATGAAAGGGGAGTTACCAATTCAATATTTGGGGCTTCCACTCTCTCAGGCCAAATGGAACAAGGAAGAATATGAGTAGATGATAGAGAAGATAAGGGGAAAATTTAAGTGTTGGAATACTGGCAACTTATCCTATGCAGGAAGGACACATCTCATAAACACTTTACTCCTAAGCATATTAAGATATTGAGAAAGCATTATGAGCATCCTTGAAGGTGTTCATGAAAGAATAATCAAGATATGCATGAGCTTCTTATGGGTAACAGAAGAAGGAAATAGACGATTTATACCTGTAGCTTGGAGCACCCTGAGCAGATTCAAAACCTTAGGAGGAATGGGATTAAAATACCCCTCTGTGTGGAACAAGGCTACAATCTGTAAGCATATTTGGGATTTGAACTCAAATAAAGATGTGTTATGGGTGAGATGAATACAAACTTATTATATGAAGAAGATGGATTTGAAGCATTGTAGTCGCAAAGATGGAAATAGTGGAACATAAAAAGGCTTATGCAGGTTAAAAGAAAAGTATTTCCAGATCTTTAAAGATTTCACTGATACAAAAGGAAGGCCGGTGATCGGGAAAATTTATGATGTGATGAAGTGGCTGGGAAGTATGCAAGGGTAATATGGTATAATAAGATTCTACCCAAACACATAATGTTTTTGTGAATGCAATTGAAAAATTTCCTTCCTACTATGGACAAATTTCATGAATTTGGGATACTTGGACCACAACCTTTTCGCTGTATGTGTGATTAGAAGGAGGAAACAATAAACCATATGTTCACTGAACGCAGGTATATAAGGAAGATAATGAAGTAGCTATGTGTAATAGAAGTTGCAAACCTGAGAATCTTGAAGAAAAAGCTACTGATGGCAGTCGGGAGAAGACAAAATCAAAAGCTGATGAAATGGACTGCTGCATTATATAAGGCAACAGGTAATTTCAAAAGGAGAAGCTGAAGGAAGAAACATTAGCAATGCAGATTGAATCTAAATGCAAATGGACAAACCAGATGAGATGGAAGGAGAAATTAGAAGAAAAAGCAGCAGAGGGGTTGTAGTTTTGGAGTAGAGGAGTTAGTGTTTTTTTCCTTCTTTTTTTGAATGATTTTTGAAATTCTTAGAGTGATGGCCCGAACCTTGAAATTTCTTTGATCTTAATATACATACTCATATACACAAAAATAATAGTGAAGGAAATGTGTGGGGCTGTAATGTTAACGTGGAACACGGAATGACGGACGAGGAAGTGAAAAGTTTTACGGAATATCCCACACCCAATGAGGTTTCCCAATTCATAAAATGGCTAAAAGAATACAAGGGTCATGGGAAGAATAAGGGTGAGTTCCACACCAAAGATGCGGAGTTGGATGCGCAACAAATTGTAAGTTTTTTTTAAATTTTTAGTTGATATAATATGAGTGCTTTTGTTCAAGTATAATTTCAAGAAAATGAGATTGATTATTGATCATTTTTATGAGGATTTACAAAGAAAATAAGAGTTTGGAGAGTTCATTGGGGTTTGGGAAAAAATACTAGGAGCTGCGCTTGACAAGATTCGGGCCTGGTATGGGGGTGTCGGTAGTCTTGCTACTAATAAGGAGATATTTGTCAAAACTCGACCACCTAAGATTCACATTTGTTAAGTAGTCAACAAATAGAGATCGATACTTTCAAATCCACATTACACCAACTAGTGGCTTATGTCTTGCAAGACTCGAATGGAAGGAAAAGGCCACTTGAGTTGGAGAGAAAATTGCAAGTACGAAACCAACAACATCAACCCTCACCTCACTCTTCTTCTCTAACAACCTCAACAAATGACCACCCAGTGTGTGATAGTAGTAGATCCTTCTAACTTTCTAAGACTTCGACAACACCTCTTGCCTTTAATCAACTAAGATCGGAGTTAGTAGAGGCCAACCAATACAACATATAGGAAATAGTATATATATTACCTTATTCATATCAAAAATTAAATTAAACTTTGTTTTAAATTACCCAGTCTTCTTGTGTAGAATAATTCCTTGTGCCTACTACTTGTCGAATGTGTTGATGGTGAGAGCCATGTCCCTGCGAAAGGTAAAGTGTACACATTTATATGAATGCATCATCATAACCTGGTTGTGAAGGAGAACGTGATGGTCAATGTCACAAAGAGCCTCATAAATGGTGTAGTTCTTCCAATCCATGAACCCGAGGTAAGTACATTGGACGAGGCATTGTGAATGTTTGTTAAATAGCCCCTTTGTTTGGTCGATATTTTGGAAAACAAGCCTACTAATATGGTAACATGATAATTATGAGGTATTACTTATGAGTAGATACAAATCTTGTGTACATAAATTTTCATGTTTGATGTGCCGATCTAGTCAAGTAGAGCTCTCGCTGTTCACTGGGACTTCTCCTGCAAAACACATCCCTGAAATGATTCTGGGGAAAACACTCCGACGATCAAGTCAGCCTTTTCTTTAGAGATCTGGAATTTCTTAGTTGTATCGCACTTAACTTCTTCAGTACCAATCCTCCTCTATTTATAGATCTTTACACTTGTGGTTCCATATTATCAGTGTCTGAGATCGTGGGTTGCATCACGGTTCCTACCTTCTCGGTTCATGGTTATTCCTCCAAAAGTGGTTTCGCCTTTATCGGTTCGTGGCCTAGTGTCAGACAATGCTCTACCTTACTCTGTTCATTGGTGATTAGATCATTGAACTTTACCACTGAGTATTGGGCTGGGCCTAAAGTCCAGCGATTTCCAGATTATGGACTAGGTAAACACCATAAGCCCCCTAGCCATGAAGTTTAGTAAATACGAAGAGATAACTCTCTATGTTTGTAGGTTATTTGCAAACTGTTGCTTTGCGAACTCCTGAAGCTATGGAAACATTTTCGCTTTTATTATAACCAATATTTTTTCGCAAAGTATTAGTTGCTTCTTGGCTGCTGATGCAATGCAATTTTCATTTTCATTTTCGCTTTTGAAATTTGAATTTCAATTCATTTTTTCTCATTATCCGCTATACTTGAAACCAACTTAGTCGTTTGATAATTTGCAAGATTTTCTACTCATTATTTGCTGTATTATTCCAAAATTGTTTCTCATGTTGTTATGTCTTCCTCTTTATAAATGCTTCGATTTTGGTGATTCAATTTTGTCAGTATTTAGTGCAGTGCGTGTACATATATTGCGTCGACTTCTCGTATTCCTGAAAAAGATGAGTTGCTTTTTAACAGGCATTAACCATTACCTTCCTTGTCTGGTTTGACTTCTCTTACCTTTTAAGTTTCGTAAATTAACATTCTAACCCATTTTTATTCTCCATTTTCTTCTTCCCTCATTTTATCAGTTCATTGCCGGTGTTCATCGAATCATAAGTTTTTCTCTTGCTGATCCTCCTTCTCTGTAAGGTGATATTTGTGTGTTTATGCATCATCTCTATTGTATTATCTTCCTTTTTGGACTATAATCTGAGGATTTTCCAATTAGGTTTCTTCTTCTCTATTTTGCTTCTTGGTATACTCTGTGCATTTTCTCCGACCTTTGCCAGAATATATCCCTTTTTTCCCTCTGTAACTTTTAATTGATTATTTTTTGTCTGGATCTTTGGAATTCACTGGTTCAATGTCTACCTCTAACATTGTTAAACCTTCAATAAAAGACGTCTCCATTGACAGTGTCAATTCCGGGAAAGATTCCGACCATCCTGCCATTTTTTTTGCCGTTAGCAGTATTATCTCCTATTACTTCTTGAAAAATCTTAAGGATTATTATCCTTTTTTTAATCTTCATATGATCTTAGATCTCCCAAGTCTTTTGAAAGCGTTCGCACCCCTCCTTCTGACTTTATCTCTTGCTACTTAGATTATCTTAAATTTGGACTTATTTTCCCTTTACCTCAGCATGTTCTAGACTTTTTTCACATTATTTGGTTGCATTATCTCAACTTCATCCCAAAGATGTCTCAATTTTTTTTACCATGTATGCGAAGTGGCCTAAGTTCCTTTTTCCATTGATTTATTATGTAGTCTTTATCAGCTTCGCTAAGTGAAAAGTTCCTCTGACAAATTTACTCTTTACCCGGTCATTACAACTGTTGAGCTTGTTAGTTAATTTTCGAATAAACTGTTGTGTGTGGCATAAAAAATATTTCTTGCGAAACCTAGCAATGGTAAACAACAGTTCTCTCCTGTTTATAACTATAATGTTCCTAAATCCAAACTTCCTGAGGCTGAGGTGCGCCTTACTGCCGAGTTTGAGGTTTAATTAACACTTAGATAATACTCGATGTTTCTTTGCAATGCTAATACTATGAGCGAAAGTGTTTGCTCGTCACTATTTTGTTGTTTCCTTTTTTTTATTTATCGCCTGCTATTTTCACTCACTTGTTGTCTCTTTTTGCTTGTCTGACTTACTTTGTAAACTGAATTATAGGTATGGATTTAGCCAAGCGACCCGTTGAAGAAGTGTTTTTTCTCTGATGACAAAGATGAATATCCAAAGATATGGCTATTCAAACCAATAAAAATACCGCAACTGCTGCATCTTCAGACAAGGTGGTCGAAGCTAACTTCCAGCTAAAAACTTTTGGGTTGCCGCTAAAGATGGTAGGGAGATCGTTACTCGCAACACCTATGACACCTCTCGCAGAAAGAAGAATTAGGAACGAACATGTGAGTCTTCCAACACCTTGGAGCCTCCTCAGAAAAAGGGGAGCATCGGTCATTCCCACTCAAAGCCCCCACTGCGAAGCCATAAATTGAAGGTGGAGGGGACTATTCCTGCTACCCTGGATGAGACAATAGTTGTGGTACATTTTTTAAGTATATATATGTTGTTTGATTTTATATTCCTTATTGTGACCTCTAATCGCCCTACTTGTTTGTATACTTCTGAAAATTAGGTCAGTGAGAGTCTGAAGCTCATTAGCCAACGAGATCCTGAGCTTCCTAAAGGGGATAGTTTGCTCCTGGAAAATGGGAAGGCGGCTGAAGCGAAGTGTTCCAGTTTGAGTGTCTTTATTGGGGATGCCAAAAAAATTTCCTAAGAAGCTGAGGAGCGTGCTTTGACTATTAAGAGGGAAGCTAGCCAATTGCGTTCCAAGTTGGAAGAGATGCAGACTAATGGTCCTTCCTTGCTTGAGTACCCCCGGGTCCTCGTTGATTGTCTGGTGAAGACGAAGTCCTTTTATTCTTTATTTGAAGAGATCTCCACTACTGCTCGCATCATTGGGTATGTCAAGGCTTTTGCTGAGCTCCGAAGATTGAACCCTACTATGAAGGTACAGAACTTTCCTAAACTGGCTAAGTCTGAGAAGGTGCTAGAGCAATAGAGGGTTGTAGCATTTCTGATGGTGGCCACTCTTACGTCTTGCTATCCCACCTCGCCGGTTTGCCTTATTTTCCCTCTATGGCTGAACTTAAGAAGTGTGAGGTAAAATATTTTGAGGATCTTTCCATCGGTTCCCGACCTTCATAGCCTATTGTAAGCTCTAATACAAATGTCAATGATGAGGTCACTGTGAGCGCTAAAGGCAATGCAAGCACTAAGGTCTCTGCTCAGGATGTGAATTAAACAGATTCCTCTGCTATTGTTCAGACTTCGCATGTTCCTCCTTCTAAATTTAGTGAATCTTAGTACCATTGATTTTTATCTGTAATTGACAAGAATATTTTGATGTATGTCGGTATTGTTCGTATTATTACGGGTATAAACTTTGAATCATCCTTAAAATTGTATGAGTTCTCATTTTATCTATTCATATACAGGGTTTTGATATTTTGGTTGATCATAAGTTTTTGAAACACCACGACTATTTGGGACCTAATGTTCGTTTCTATGATGATCCCAGGTATATGTCATCTCCATTTTGTCCAATTAAGCTGGGCAAAGCTAGTCAGTCTTTATCCAAGGAATACTAGATTATTTCTGCTAATCATTTTTTAAATATAGAATCTAGTCCATTATGCCTTGGATGGAAACTTGCTTTTCCTTCATCCTCTCTAATTTCTTATGCAACCTGCTCATGTAGCCAATTTGTACCCGAGGGCAACAATATTAAATTTTTAGACAATGATATAGTTTGTAGCTTAGTTGATCATGAAACTGTTGGTGTATATATGTGCTTTCTCTATCTTCCTCTATCTTCCTCCTCGTGTTTATGAATGGGCAGTATGTCCGGCTATTCGTCTAAAGTATATGTTGCTTGGGATCCATGATCTTGAATTTGGATGAATGAAGACTTTAAAGGATACTCAAGATTTTGTCAGCGAACTGAAAGATTTCTGTGCTGAATAAAATAATCTTATTCAGAGCCAACAACTGAGCATAATTAGAATGCTCCGTTAGTAAGAGGATGTTAAAAACTTTGCTTCTAGCAAGGCCAGCGAAACTCCTCAAAAGACCATGATTATTGATAAATTGTGTTCTCGCATTAACGATCTATTGGAGCTATTGAAGTAGAAGCAGAATGAGTGTGATCATTTCTCTTCTTTTGCAGCCCGGTGGCAAAGTAGGTTTGACGAAAAGTTTGCGATAAATACTCAGCTTCGCAATGAGAATGAATAGCTTCGTGTCGAGTGCAATCATATAGACTCATGTGTTCATCAACTTGAATAGGCTTGTGTTGAAAATAAGGACAAGCTCAAGCTCCTCCATCATCATCTCTTCGGTGTACCGATTGCGGGGACTTATCGATCAGTATCGGTGGGCAGAGGATTAATTTTTCTGAAGCTGTTAGTTGTCATATTCGTCAATTAGAAGACAAAATTGAAAGTTTGAAGGCTACATATAAGAATTATCAAGATAATGTTGTCTTTATGAGCGTGCACCTTGATCGCAAGGAATTTGGCCCTATAACTGATTTTAAGGCATACTTTGCCAAGCATCTTGACCATATGGAGCGAAGAGGTTTTACACAGCATCCTACCTACTTATATATGAAATGGAATTATGACCATATGCTAGAAGATGAGTGTGAAACTGAAGGATCCCATCGCGAGGCTGAGCAATCCCAGTGCGAAGCTAAGCTGTCTTGTCTCCATGGCGGTTCTTCTTCTTCTAGATCACTCCGCGCATCAAGGCGCCAATGGTTTGTTTTTAAATATGCTCAAAGTAGTGCTTTATGCTGATTCATATATTATACTTCTGCCTTTTCATTATCTATGAACACTAAGTGTTGTGGTATTTATGTTTCCTTATGTTCATTTATTTATGCATTCTTTAGTTTTTTGAACTTTCTCCATGGGAAGTTATATAATTATACTGATGATTTTGGTGTTCTGTTTTCCTATTTTTCAAGATCTATAACTTGTAAAATCAAGGATCTATATTTTACAAACTTGCAAGATCTATTGCTTGCTTATGTCGCGTTTGTGGACATATCTGCCTTTTCGCGAGATCTATTGATTGCTTAGTTGGGTTTTCTTAGTTCCAAGATCTATAGCTTGGGAAATCGCAAACTTGTATTGTGTGAACCGAATGATCTATTGATTTCTTGCTTCACTATTGTTGTAGGCATACCTGACTTTATGCAATATCTTTCTTAGTTCAAAGATCTATAGCTTGGGAAATCGCAAACTTGTATTGTGTGAACCGAAAGATCTATTGATTTCTTGCTTCACTATTGTTGTAGGCATACCTGACTTTATGCAATATCTTTCTTAGTTCCAAGATCTATAGCTTGGGAAATCGAAAACTTGTATTGTGTGAACCGAATGATCTATTGATTTCTTGCTTCACTATTGCTGTAGGCATACCTGACTTTATGCAATATCTATAGCTTGCAAAAGTAAGGTTGCGACTTTGTAAGATCTATAGCTTACAAAATCAATTTTTAAAATTTGTTGCTTCGTGCTTTGCCAAACTTAATTGTTTGTGATATACCGTAGTTAGATATTATTCAAAGAATATGAAAAGTATGTTGCTTTAAACAATGCACTTTTATATTTAATATGTACGACCGCGATATTGTCGCTTTAAAAAGAAAGCAAGAATGCCTACACCACCAATGATCATCTTATGATTCTATACATATAGATTTTTCCTTCCCTCATCCTTAGATGTTAAACATAATTTTTTTTAGGTTGATCACAAGCCAAGTGTTGGGAACACTACTACCATCCAATCTCTCCAACTCATAGCAATTGGGTCGAAGCCTTATACGGGCCTTCCCTCTTTGAGCTTAGCTTTCCTATGTCTTCTGCTAGGCTTGCTTCATTTTTTCGCTGCACCAGGTTACCAATTTGAATTGCATCTCCTTGACCTTCTGATTCTATACTCTAGCTATCTTTTCCTTATACTTCTCCTTCGTGATCGCTGCTTGTTGTCATTTCTCCTTAAGTTCATCAAGTTCCAGCCTCATCTTTTCAGGATTATCATATTTCTTGTGTACTTGTATTCAAAGGCTCGAGTTCCCAATTTCCACCGGTATATTTTTCTTACGACCATAGACAAGACTGTATGGTGTTTCTCATATTGGTTGTCGAACAGTTGTTCTGATGACCACATGGTATTTCACTTCCAATAATTTTTGTATACCCTGAACTATGGTTTTGTTGGTGACTTCCATCAGTCCATTTTCCTGAGGGTGTGCTACAGAAGTGAACTTCTGTGTAATATCTAACTTGGAGCACCATTCTATAAAGACACTGCTAGTGAACTGCGTTCTATTATCCGTGATGATAGTTTGTGCCACCCCGAAGCGACAACCTATGTTCTTCCAGACAAAATTTATTTTCACCTCTGCTGTTACTCTTTCAAGCAGCTTCACTTCTACCCATTTGGTGAAGTAGTTAATTTCCACACTTAGGAATTTTGCTCTGCCAGCGCCTTTTAGGAATGGTCCAACTAGGTCGATTCCCCATTTATCGAATGACCATGCTCCATATACTCCTGTTAAAGTAGCCATCGGTTTATGGGATGTTGGGGCATTGATTTGGAAACTTCTACACTTGAGCACGAAGTTTTATGCATCGCGAACATAGTTTTTAAATAATATCCTGCCCAAATTATTTTCTTTGCAATTTTTTGTGATCCCTGATGCATTCTGCATAGCTTTCATGTACTTATTTCAACATCCCTTCTACTTGTAATGATCCTACACACTTTATCCATGGGGATAGGAAACCTTTTTTGTACAGGACTCCTCCTTCATATACATAATTGTGAGACTGTAGTTCCAACTTTCTTGCTTGTACCTTATATGCTGGCAACTTTCCTCTTATGAAGTAGTCAATCAGCAGTGTCATCCAGTTTGCTTCTTTAGTTTGAACCATTGGCATGGTTGTTATTTCTGTACTTCTAACTTAAATAACTTCCACTTTTACATCTTTGTGTCCTACCAATAAATCAACCCAGATATTTTGAACTTGCTCAAGGCATCTTCTTTTGTATTTTCATTTCTTGGCACATGTTGGATATCAAAGTATTCAAGTTGAGCGATGAGCTAACAAAATCTCCTTAAATATTTTACCAGTTTCTCTTCCCGAACTCCGTAGTCTCCTCTTACTTGTTGGACTACTATCTGGGTATCGCTAAAGCTCTGAACACTTTTGACCTTCATTCTTATTGTAAGGTATAAACCACATATTAATGCATCGTATTCCGGTTCATTGTTGGTGAGTGGAAATCGAAATGAAGTGAATATCCATGCTCCTCTACTTCCAGGTTAACCAATAGTTATCCCACACTGTAACCTTCTTTGTTGGATGCTCCATCCACGAACAGTTCTCATGCGACATCTATCCACTTAGATTTATCTTTTCTGATAGTAAGATTGTGTTGGGACTTCGCGTCTTGTGCATCTTCACTCGTCATATCTACGATGAAGTCTACTAAACCCTATGCTTTGATTGCAGTTCGTGGTTGGAACTAGATTTCATATTGCCCCAACTCGAGAGCCTACTTGGTAACTCTTCCTGATGCTTTACGTTTTCTAAGGATGTCTTTAACTGGGTGATCAGTGTAGACAACTATCCCGTGACTGTGTAAATACGTTCGCAACCTTCTCGTCGAGTACACCAAGGCTAGAATTAACCTCTTGACTGACATGTATGCTCTCTATGCACTTTGAAGTATTCTACTAATGTAGTACACTGGTATATGTTTTTGACCTTCTTTTCATACTAGAAGCGAGCTGACTATGTTCTTTGAAATTGCCAAGTACAGATATAAGGTTTCTCCAAGAATTGGTAAATTCAATGCAGGCAATGCCTGAAGCTGATCCTTCAAGGAATCATATGCCTTTGGACTTTCTTTATTCCAAGTAAACTTCTTTACCTTATTTAGCACTTTGAAGAGTGGAAAATGTTTTTTGGCTACCTTAGAAACAAATCGACTGAGCGCTGCCAACGATCCCATCAATATTTCAACTTCCTTGACTTTTCGTGATTGAGGAAGGTCAACTATAGCTTGTATTTTATCTGGATTGGCCTCGATTACTCTGGAGGATACCTTATATCGTAAGAATTTCCCTACGATTACTCCAATTATGCAATTCTTATGATTAAGTTTCATGCTAATCTTACGCAGTATATCCGGTGTCTCTTTCAAATCCTCGGCGAAGCTACTTATATTTCTACTCTTGATAACCATGTCATCAACACATGCTTCTACATTTCGTCCTATTTGAATGCGAAATGCATTTTTGATCACTTTCTGGTTTGTTGCTCCTGCATTTTATAGGCAAAGCGGCATTTTCAAAAAACAAAATATCCCGAAGCTTGTAATGAACGTTATCTTCTTCCAGTCTTGAGGATTCATTAGTATTTGGTGGTATCCTTTATACAAATTCAAAAAGGCTAGAACTTTGTACCCTGCAATCACTTCGATTACCTGATCAATCTTGGTCAAAAGATAACAATCCTTTTGGGCATGTCTTGTTAATATCAATGAAGTCTATACACATTATCCATCATGCGTCCACCTTTTTTTACCATTACTTGGTTCGCCAACCATTTTGGATATGTTACCTCCTTCAAAATACCAGCTTGAAGAAAAGCTGTTACTTTTTCCTCAATTGCTTTCTTCCTGTCATTAGAAAAACTTCGTTGCTTCTACTCAACTGGCTTGATTGACTCGCTGATATTCAGGGAATATGTAGCATTTCCTGGATCAACTCCTCCCATATTCTGTACACTCCGTGCAAATGTATCCTTGTGACTCTGCGGGATTTCTATGACTTTTTGTTTCTTCGTATCTGGGAGATGCTTCCCTCTTTTGACACACTTAGAAGTGTCTTCATCATCCAGAGTGATGACTTCAGTCTCCTCTTCTAGATCTACTGTTGAGCCGCATTTCCTAAGTAAGCTGCTATGTGAGACAGTGCTAACCATTTTCGTTTGCTCCATACTTTTTCCTGCTTTTATCGCAATGACCGTACATTGTCCACTGCTTATTGGTTTCCTCTTACTGTTGCGATTCCAGTTGGAGTCAGGAATTTCATTACCAAGTGCTATGGAGACCATATCGCCTTTTTACGTTCATCTAGGATCTTCCAATGATGACATTAAATGTACTTGGTGCATCCATGACTACGAAATAACACACGATGGTGTAATTTATATTTCTCTCACCAATGGTAGCAGGCAATTGTATGTTACCAAGAGGTGTTTCTGATCATCCCGTGAATCTTACAAGTAATGACATGGACTTTTTTAGATCTGTCCGCTTGAATCCTAGTATATCAAAGCAATCGACAAATAGGATTTCAACTGCACTTCTATCATCTACGAATACTCAATTAATTGTTTCATTTCCAATTTTAGCAATGATAACCATTGGGTCATTATGGGATTAAGCATTGGGAACCACATCATCTTTGCTAAATGTAATTGTTTCATCCAATCAAAGCCTTTTGTTAGCAGGCTCTTGTGGTGGAGAATATCTAGCCTTTGCTTTTCAAGCATTATTAGATAGAAACTCAGTTGACCTGTGTATGGATAAGATGGCTCTTTCCAGAGCTTCAGTTGCTATATCCACCTCATAATCCACTGCTGCCTCCGTCTCCTGGTTTTTTTCTTTGTGTGTTTGCTATGCCATGACTTTTTGGCGCAGAGCTCCCTATCTTGTTGGCTTCATTGTACCAGCTTCCCTCATGTTCTTTCTTGTATAGGCTTAGATAGTCATTCCTCATATTGTCCTCTATCTGTCTCTTTAGGTCTCTAAAATACTCGATATCATGACCATGGTCTTTGTGAAAGGCACAGTAGTATTATCTAGATCTTTTATGAAGGTGATATCATTGGTTCCAGTTAGCAGAATAATTTCCATTTTGCCAGCTTTCCCTACTTGATTTTGTCAGGGGAAATTCTTGGGATGGTGCTACCTCCATTCCTGATTCTCTCCCCTTAAAATAGGTGTTTCCTTTCCTTTTATTGATAAATCCCTTCTGTGTATCTTCCGTCATTCTTTTTTTGCCTCACTCTCTCTCTATCCTACGATTATTTTCTTCCTTAGTTCTCACCTATTGCTCGATAATTTTTTACAACTCTTTTTGGGTTTTCGGGCATGCGTTTCATGAGTTTGTTGTAGAATTATTCTGATCACATGCCCCCTGTAAATGTACCCAAAAAGGATTAAAATGACAGATCTCGAACCAGTAAACTCTCAGTAATGGTCTTATCACTTCACTGCGTTATGTTGTTCATGTCTGCAATCATTTTGGTTAACTTCTGCTTTTGATAGAAGCGGCCTAGAAACAAATGTGAAAACTGTGCCCGAGACTTAACGCTTCCCGATGGTAGGTTTTTGTACCATGTGATCTCTGTCCTCTATAAGAAGATAGGGAAAGCTTTGCATACCAACCCTATATCTGTATCGCGGAATCTCATGCTATTATGATAAGAGTGTAGGAACTCCTTCGGGTCTGTGGTTCCATCATAGATTTTGACATGCAAGGCAACTTGAAGTCCTTTGGCATTTTGAAATCACGAAGATGTGGTGCCAACGATGATTTATCCACATCATCATCTGCTACGATCTCTCTTAACTCATCTTTGTATTTGAGGCTTTCCTGCACATGACTTTTTATTCTACTCACCTCCACGGTTTTTGGCTTTAAGGTTTCTAAAAACTAGTTATACATACTTTCTATGTTTACCTCTAAGAATGTTGCGAGCGCTCATCTTTATTTTTCTTAATTTGTGTTGGGGGATTCCGCTTCCTCCTCCTCATCCTCCGTATCTTCTTTATTACGATCCCTTTCTCTACTTGGGATGAACTCCTGATCTTGGCTAGGATGTATGTTTTTGTTGTGCCCAACTGTTTGTTCTTGCGTCTAGTTATTATGACTCTTTTCACTTCTGGTGAACACCATTGTTTACCTGAAGGATCTTATAATGGAAAAAACCTTCTTCCCCACAATCGACGCTAATGATATGCTGATCCACTGAATTAGAACTCTCGTTGTTCACCGGGAAATATATCCTCCTGCAAAACAGATCCCGGAAATAATCTTGGTGAAAACAGTCTGATGACCAAGTCAGCCTTTTCCTTAGAGAACTGGAATTTCTCAGTTGTATCACCCTTACCTTCTTCAGTACTAATATTTCTCTATCTATAGAAGTTTATAGTTGTGGTTCCATATTATCTGCATCTGAGATCGTGGGTTGCATCATGGTTCCCACCTTCTCGGTTCATGGTAAATCATCCAAACGTGGTTCCGCCTTTATTGGTTCTTGGCCTAGTTTCAGACAAGGCTCCACCTTTCTCTGTTCATTGGTGATATGATCATTGGACTTTATTATTGAGCATTAGGCTGGGCCTAAAGGCCAGCGATTTCCATATTGTGGGCTAGGCATACACTAATGTTGATTTCATGTAGATCGAGACAAAGATTAGTAGCTCGGTGAAATTGGCCAGTGCATGTGGGGATCCAAAACCTAAAAAGTTCGTAGGCTAATCAAAAGTACGAATATGACGAGTAACTATGGCACCGGGACTGTAAAATATCACGAACAAAATGACAATCAACCTCGATATGTTTCCTCTGTTCATGAAAGACAGAGTTAGCTGCAATGTAAAGAGCATACTGACTATAAAAAAAGAGACACATAGGGGTAGAATATGCAATACCTAACTCTAGAAACAGAGACTTAATTTATCAAACTCACAAAAAATCACAGTCATAACACGATATTAATTTTTAGTATAAGAAAAAGAGACAATAAATTGTTTCTTCATCTTCCATGAAACTAGAGAAGCACCAAGCATCACTAAATAATCAAAAAGAGAACGATGTATAATTGGACAAGAAGCTCAATCAGAGTCGCAATAAGCAGTCAAATGCAATGAACTACGAGAAGAGAGAAAAAGACATTAACCAGGATGACTCTTCAAGTAATGTAAAACACGTAGAACTGCATGCCAGTGAGGAACACAAGGAGACTGCATGAACTAAGCAAGAGTATGAATTGAATAACTTAGCTCCAGACGCATAATAGTAAGGTAAATAAGATGACCAACAAGACGCCGGTACCACTCACAATCGTGATAAAGTGGACCCTCTACGCGTGCAAGATCATGTTGTTGCTCCATTGGAAAATCAATGTTTTAGCAAGCAATAAACCGGTGTCAAATAAAATGTCTAGAGCATATTTCTGTTGAGACAAAAACATCCCCTCCAATCTTCTAGCAATCTCTATTCCTTAGAAACATATAAGCACACCAAGATCCTTCATGTGAAAACAGAAGCTCAAGTATTTATTGAACTCAAAGAGAAGCGACGAAGAACTACCGGCAATCACCAAATTATCCACATAAAAAAAGAACATGTAAAGATACTGAACCACACTGGTAGGAGAAAAGATAATATTCAGCCTTACTTTAAACAAAGCCAAATGCTCGAAGAGCAACAACTAATTTTACATACCAGTTGGGAGAAGCTTGGCACAAACCATAGAGATATTTCTAAAGTTTGCCAACTAGTTTGAGTGGCGCATGTAGCCAGGAGGAGGATAAATGAAGACCTCTTCGTGAAGATCATCATACTAGAAAAGCATTATGAATGTCTATTTGATGGAGTTACCAACCACGAATAACTGCAACAGATAGAAACAACCGGACTGTACTCATCTTTGCAAAAGGAGCAAAATTCTTAGTAAAGTCAGTACCCTAAATCTAATGATTACACATAACCACCAAACACTACAAGAAACAATTTTACCTCGGTTTTTAACCCATTAAAAACCAAGGTAAATGTAGGCATAGTAAAAAGTATTTTTGCCTCGGATTTATTAGAAAACAACCAAGGTAAATAGTCATGAGCCCATAACACTACCGACAACGGTGCGAGATTGGTCCGTAGTCAAAAGCGGCCAACTTCCCAAAAAGCGTGCAATGTCGGGCTAGGCGAGGTCGCTAAGAAATAGTGTAATATAATTCATGAGGATAACCGACGTCGCATATATATGTTACCGACATCACAAATTATGATTAATAACTGCGGTTTCAAACCGTGGTAAATGATATTAATCACCCCATTTTTTGTGCAAAATAACTAGAGTAAATATCATTATGACTAACCCCATGCAGACCAGTGAGTGATGTATAGTGAAATCAAATTAATAATTGATGTGCAAAGGGAGGTGCGACGTCGGTTGGGCCGGCGTCGCTATTATCAACATAGTTAAAAGATGATGTGGCATTTCAATGAAAAGACGTCTTTTTAATGGTCTTAGGTCACACGTACGTATAAGTGCGACAAGGTTTAAATTTCTATTATTTACGAAGAGATTGCAATGTCATGAATTGCATCGTGGTTCCTGTCGCAACGTTGTTTTAATTAAGTGGCATCGTTGTAACTCATTGCGAACACTTACCGATATCGCTCATTGTTTATTGGGTGAACCGAATGGTAAATTAAATGGGTGCGACGTCGGCCCTTATGTAAAACACATGAATATATATTTACTAAACTATAGACCTGGTGTCGAACGCCCTTCAAATTGCATGTAACTACACCATGCATTATGAATACAAACAAGAAGGATAAAAACTACACCATCAACAACCAATGTATGTTATCAAAATTCTCACAAATGAACCATACCATTGATACTCCATAACTAGCTAGGGATCTTTATCAAGGTGTCAAAAAATACCTTGAAAAGTATCAATGGGCATTTTATAGAATGATGCTTGAACAAAAAAAAATCAACATAATCTTAGTTATTCATATTGTAGATGGTTAAGTAAATGCTTCAAATTATTACCATCATAAATAGTGCCTAACTCTCACGTACATCCTACAAAAGTTTGATGGGGTACGGTGATTTGTCCTTGGGAAATGATTACAACATGGAGTAATCTCATAATCAATAAAAAGGTTGAGCAAAGTAGTGATATTATTTATTGAAACAATATGTTAGAATGAGAGATACCTTTTGTAGATCAAATTGATTCTCCCTCACATGCGAGACCAAATCCTTCATAAAGCACATGCAATAGTAACCGCTTTCCCACGAGACCTCTTGTTTTTTATGCTATTCTTACGTACAAATTATTCAAAAACATATTGTTATGTATTTATAGCAATACTTATGTCAACCTACAATTTTGAAGTAAATTCTAACATTTAGGGACTTCCAATGGAATCCTTTGCAGTTGCTAATTATGGGATCCGTCATCACATTTGAAATTGCTAATGAAATAGTTTTAGGGGGCATTTGATGTAATGGATTGAACCAGAACACTGTGTTTGAAGGAAAAACGATAATGGCCACCATCCAATGTTTTCTACAAGAATGAAATTGTCATTAATTCATTACAATCCCATAATCTTTAATAGAATCCAAACAAGAGTAAGGCAGTAAGTATAGTTGGCCCACCTTTCGTAATAAGGTGCGATATATATCGAATTGTCCTTTAGCATCAACCTGGAGCTGAATTAGGTCAAACGCTCTTCCATCGCAACATGTTCATGTTGGATTATTGGGCAAAGAATCCTATCCACCCTTTCATTTTGAAAATCAAGCATGTAGTTTTTATCAAAATTCTCACAAATTCTCCAACTTGAGCGGTGTTAAGGAAATATTTAGAAATATTTTCAGAATGTTACTTCTTGTATAAATAGAATCATTTTCCTTTTATTACTCTATCTCTTATACTGTAAGACAAATCATGAATACAATCACAACATTATTTCCTGTACCAATACATAACATAACAGCCTCCCAAGTACCAAGTTGCGGTAGAGAGATATATACATTCCAATTTAGTCCAAATTAAAGACAACACTAATAACATACTGTGCATATAATCGAAAGACCTACGGTAGATAATTAATTTACGTAAGAAAGTGCTGTAGATATCTAAGAATATCATCAATGGCAGCGTATCTCCAGCTCACGATGTTGATAACTCCCACGCTCATCTTGTCCACAACAACTCTTCTAGTACGACCGCCGCCACCAGAGTCTTTCAAACCCAGCCTCAAATCCGCCACCAGGCCGCTGGAGGAGCCGACGCCGGAGCAGCAACCGGCCGGCGGAAGCTCTTTGGAAAACGACCCTTCTAGCCCCAACACGATGCTCCCTTTCCCCTTGCAGTCCATCATCGTGAAGACGCTCCTGAACCCTTTCAGAACCACATTCCACGTGATCCTTAAGTCATCAAACGCATCCACGAAAACAGGGCTATCCACGACGTCGTAGTCGAAGTTGAACTGGAACAAGAAGTCGCTGTCCGCGCGGAGTTGGTCCCCGGACTTGGTGGTGGTGCTGAGACAGGATGAGCCGTTGTAAATGTCGAAGGCGAAAATAATACTGTCGAGGGAAAGCTCGGGTTTAACCGGCTTCAGGAGCCGCCGCCTCTCGGCCATGCAGCCTAGCGTGAAGAGACGACGGTATGACACGGCGGGGTTGGTGGCGTGGAGGTTGGAGAGGGAAGAGAAAAGGGCGGAGCAAATGGGGTGCCAGAGGTGGTTGGAAGACAAGCACAGGGACCATGACTTGGATACGCACGACGCGACGGTTAAGGTCTTGGGGTCGAGATAGTCCGCCACAAGGCTGAGAACTAGCAATGGCGGCGGTGAGGAATGCGCCATTTTTGTTTCAGACATGTCGCTAAGGTTTGTGGTGGATTTGCTTGAAAATTGTAGTGAGTCATTGTTTAATAGGGATGGTTTATGCGACACGTGGAGTTGTGAGTCGAAACGTGGCACTTGGTTATAGATGCGGATGGCTAGCAGCTAGCCATCAACTAACATAACAGGAAGCAACTAGAAAATGTTTTCGGCTTTCGCATATAGATAGAATCCAACAAAATCCAGTCTGCTGATGATTGAACAGGGACAAAAGCTTTTAGTACTGTGGATTGTTGGGTTTTTCCTTCCATGCCAGGATATTAGCTTATGGAATATGGCCCAAATTAAAATTGAGCAACCGTTAACCAATGTATTTGACACGTTTGTTATTGGTTTCTTTGGCAATCAGCTATTGGCGGTTTCATGTAGCTGGTTTGACCAGTTGTTTATTTAGTTGTTTATGTTAACTGTTTGACCATTATCTGTATACAAAAGTATTTGGCAAATGTAATTGTTGACTGTTAGCGATTTTATACAAAATGACATTTAAAGACATGACGACCCTTCATTATTTATAAACTTATTTTACATATTTTTATTATTTTATTTTCATTAATATTAATATAATTTATTTTTAATTATTTAACATATTCATTAATATTGAAAAAAATATACTTACTAATGCATTTCAAATATTTCTTTTACTATTATTCATTATGATCATTAATATAAGAGAATAAATATAAACTATTTTAGTTGACTTATTCTCATCAAATATAAGAAATTTTAATTATATTTTAAATGTAAAAGTCACGATATTATATGAATATCAAATAAATATATGAAATTGAAACATATTTCATTTTTCTAAATAACATAATTTTTAAATAAAAAAACTACTGAATTCTTAAAAATCTAAGATTAACATTCAACTAGTATTTAAAAATATTTATACAAAGTTAAAAATATTTAAAAATTATAATTTTATATCTAATTATTTATAATATAAATGATTAATGTATATTGGTATTAGTTCGTCAAAAATGTATATTTGTATTAGTAAATCACATAAATCTAATGAGGTAAAATTTTAAAATTTTAAAAATTCTCTATATACACTCATCAAACTAATGTTCTCCTATCGACAATTAGATTGAGTAAAGGATAAATATTGAAATAAGAGAGGAAAAACTAAATCAAATTACATTAAAATTTAACTGTGAAAATATTTAAATCCCAAACAGTGTCGATGAAAAATTTAAATTTAAATCCCAAAAGACATAAAAACGATGTCTTATGTTAATGGCGTATCATTGGCGTAAAGAGAAAATAAAAAAGGTAAAAGGAAAACACTACTAATATTAGCATTTCGTATTTGGCAGAAACGCTATGTGAAAAGGCCAAACAACCAAATACTTTTTTTCGTATTCATTGGCGGTTTGAAAGAGTGAAAACACCAACGACCAAAAGCCAAATTAAAACGCCAGTAAAAACACCAATGCCAACGGGCCCATTATGTTTTGGTTGGTTGATTGCTAGTTTTATTTAGATATACATTAGTAAAGGGTTTAGATAACCGTTGGTTTTCTTACCTAGTTTTTTAGACTTAATTGGATCTAATGGACACTATGTTCTCACAGGCACCTAGATTATGTTTTAGTGAGCTTATTGGTAGGATGCTCGTGAGCATTTCGGCGTAGTTTTGTAGAAGGACATCCGCAAGGGTGGTAGTAGATATTAGAAGACCAACGCAAAGGTGGTAGTAGACAGAAGGTCACGAGTCAAAACGTGGTAGTAGATGAAATCAAGCCAAGAAGAAGAAAGGAGTCGAGTCCAACACTTGAAGATCTGGCACAACCATGTGAATCAACATGATCGTGCTAGTAACACTATAGTGCCAGAGTTCCTTGGTACATGGCCCGTGCCATTGAAACACCTCATGCCTGTAAGTATAGGCTCGTGTCGTGCCAGTTTACACAGCCTGTGTCGGTCCAAAGTCAACATCTAAAGATCAGCCCGCAGTGTGTGATGATTTACACGCCCTCTCTATCAGTGTTCTAAAAAATTGACTCCCAGCCGACGGCCTGAAAGGAAATACATGGCCCGTGCCATCAGAAGAGGAAAATCATGCATCGAGGCGGTAGATCGTGAAGATTCATATAGCCCATGTTGTTCAACTGATATAGGAAGAATTCCCAACCGGCGACTCGGGATGAATGGCGACATGCACAGTCAGACCAGCCAAGACAAGTGCCCAGCCGACTTCCCATGTTAAATGACACGGGTCGTGCCAAGCCAAACCAACACGGGGCATGTGCTATAGCATAGCCCATTCCAAAGACGGCTTCGAGGGTTCCTGATCACTTTTTGGGCTTTTTTCTAGGCCCAATTTTCTATTACTGTAATAGGAGCCTATGTCTACAAGGATTGAAGTTTGGTTTTCATTAGTCATTCTCCTAAGAGTAGGTAGAGGAAGAAAGGGGCTAATCCTTCTCTCTAATTTATTTCTCCTTGTTTTTTTCTTAAAAGGGGAATTGAATCCAATGAAATACTTGGGTTCAATGCTTAGGGAGTAGATATTTAGCTTGGAGATTAATATTTGTACTCATGACGTTGTAGTTATTTTGTGATATTCTAAGATCTATATATCCTTACATGCTTATAAACATTATGTTGACTTGTGCTTTACATTCTTGTTAATTGCATGATTGTTACACCATGTTGGCATACACCTTAGGCTACTTTCATGTTGACACATTTATTGATATTCCCTGGGGAGTGAAACCTAGATATAATAGGGGTAGCGATAGTTCGAGACTGTATGAGTGTGCATATGGGTCACCGAGTCAACATTACGATGATCGTACACTAGTCTTAGCTGGACTTTGAGCCCGAAGGATTGCAGATAGAGATAGCATAGTAGAAAACTAGGGTTATCGTAGTTTGAAATCTTAGAGTCAATGATAAGGTGCCTATCTCATGCCTCTGTAGGCCTACGGAGAAGCATTCGTAGCGGAGTGCCTGGGACGACGTAATCATATGGGGGAGAATTAGATCTACACAGTAGGTAGGACCATTGTTGCACTTCCCTAATTACGGAGGCGGTGCCGATGGAAGATTACAATAGCACCCTTATGTTACATATAGGGGAAAGTGTTGACCATCTACCACACTACATGGAAAAATAATTATGATAGGTTTGTATGTCTTGAATGTGATTAAATCCAGGATTATATACTATCGGTCATGTTACACAAATATTCCCCAAGTGCTAGCGATGTATAGTTTTATTCTCTTGTGTTCTTGCATGCTTGTAGTTGTTAGATAAACGCCCCCTCCCCCAAAATTTATCTTGCAACATTATCTATTCCTAACACGTGATCGGATTGACGACCCAATTTGGACTTTGTATAGTTAAAATTTAAAATTTTATCATCTCTGTGGACGACCCCGGTCTTCCCACTATCTACCCCATAAGTAGTTTAGTAGTAGGAACGGAAGCAACTTTATAAATTCTATCTTTAATCTTCCAAGCCACTCTGCGGGAAGGCAGGTCAATTTCTCTGGCTGAGTTTGAGCTCACTTTTGTGGAACCAAGTAAGAATAATAATAGAGGGAGAGAAAAGTTACAAGTGGATGAAAGGACATTTTTTGCACTTTAAGAGGATGCATCTTCAGTACAACCTTTGAATTTGTCTATAATTTTAGTAGGATTTTTCCATACCATGTTTCTAAATTTTGAATGGTGGAAATTTGTTTTGGAGGTCTAGAAGGGTTCGTTTGTCCTTGGGCAGAATCTTTGCATATTACTGATTTCTTCTCCTATGGTTGTTTATTTTTCATTGTTGTAGTGGTGGTTAATCCTTTCTTTGTTTAGAGCAACTTGTGAGAGTATTAACAAGTTATTGAGGGTCTTGTAACACTCTTGGTTGATTAATGAATATGGTTTTGGGAGGTCGATTTACCCCGTGGATTTTACCTTTGCATTGGAGGGGATTTCAAGTACATGCTTTTGTCGTATGTATGTTGGATTTAGTTTTGTTGTTGTCATCATACTCTATTATTTCTACTCATATATTCAAGCATATAGGGAAGAATTTGCTTATCTTCACATCAAAGTGGTATCAAAGCCTTGTTCCTTGGTTTTATTAGGTGTTAGCTTATTTGGTATTTGTTTGAATGATGGAGGAAAATGTCAGAAAGATGATTTTTTTGAATGGAACCAACTATCAAAAATAGAAATGAAAGATGAAGGATCTTTTGTTTGTAAAGGAGAAGAATTTACCCATCTCTGCTTCCGCTAAATCTACACATTATAGTGATGAATATTAGGAATTGAGCATCAACAAGTTTGTGTTAAATTTAGGCAATGCGTTGAAGCTAAATTTTCTTAATAATATTGCTAACGAAACACATGCTAGAACTTTATGGGATAAGTTTGACACTTTGTATGCTTCTAAGACCAGCAACAATAAATTGTACAGATTGAACCAAAAACGCAATTTAAAGTACAGGAAATGTACTTCAATTTATGATTCCATGAATGATTTTCAAGGGATTGTTGATTGGTTGGATGGTTTGGGCATTACATTTGATGATGGGGTGAAAGCTTTATGTTAGCTCAATACTCTACCTAATTCTTAGGAACTTTGAAGGTTTGTTTTGATAATTCTGTTCCTGGATGTAGTGTTATTGACTACATTAAGAGTGGTATTTTAAATGAAGAGATGAGGAAGAAATCTCAAGCTTTATCATTACACTCAAAAGTTATGTATGTTCAAAATAGGGGTAGAAGCAAGAGCAGGGTTCAGAGGAATATCAGGGATAAAAGTATAAGCAAGTCAAGGTCACGCTACAAGAATGTCACTTGTGATAATTTTGCACTAGTGCAGGAATGCGGCATCAACGACGGTTAAAGTGGTCGTAGGATGGCATTTCGGACACGTAGTCTTTGAAACCACTGTTGTTCAGCATACAAAAATGCACGACATTGAGCAAACACCATTTTATAGTGAATACCATGGCACTACATTGTGCCTCAGTACCCTTTCTTAACGCCATACTATCATTTAAGCTTCTAATATGGGATCTTATTTCGAGAATGGATTTATCACTAGAACTTCTATACCAGTACATCCGATGTCTGAATTCAATTCAGCAGGAAGGGAACAAAGCTCAAAAGGGTAATAAGTTTGTACGATGTGGTTCTAGTAGTTGTAGCTTTCGAAATAGGAAATTATGTTAGTTTATTTTATAACATGCACATGAAATGTCCATCCAAGGCTATTTACGATGTCAGATCAAATATATATATATAAAAAATAATTAGTCATTTTTCCAATTTAAGAATTAGAAGCGGGTTTTGTCTACAACGAGGTGGCTATAAGCACGTGTTTCCCTAGAAACTAAGATAATTTCCATAACACTTGTGCATCGAGCACCAAGTTAAGGAACTACAGGGTAACCTAGAGACTTGCACATACTATGTATATTTAATGAGTATGCAACTAGGTCGTACAATTGTGGTCTTTTTTTTACCATAAGTCCTACCACGTTAAGCATGTGAAGCAGATGGAGACTGTTAGGGATACACATAATAAGGTATATATCTGTAAATGCGTTGGTGTTTAGAGGCGATCTTGCAAGATGAAGATAAAGTTGGTATGGATTTGGCATCGTATCCTTCTCATAGATATGGTTCTGGGAGGGCTAGCACGTCATGCGATCATCTTGGCTAATAGGATAGTTGGGTAGTCTAGAGTTTGAGTTCAGTAGCGTGATAAGTTTGCTTTTTCAAAGCCTGCATTTTTTTCTTCCCTTGATAAGGGCACCATATATTCTTAATGGATGGTTAGTGTTTCAGTAAGAAAATGGTGGATTTATTTTTGTCAATTTTTTTAGTTCTGAGAATGTTTTATGTTGTTTTGCATGATTATAATTTTGCATGGTGTCATAATGTTTTTTTACAGCTAAGTCAGTAAGATGAGTATTTTCTTAAAAGTGTTGAATATGTGATGGTTTGTTAGTAACATCGGGCCAGTGGGTGTGGTTGAGCTAATGGTAGGCTAAAAGGGACCTAAGACATTTTATTAAGCTTTCAAATTAGCTACTCTTATAAACGGAGGTGGTTTATTGTGTTGATTTTCTGGCTATGTAAGAGGGTAGGTAAATGAGAGGAGAATGTAATATGGTAAATAATAAGTGACTTATATGTTTTTGGGTTAGATTAGGGTGTTGCAGCGAAACTGCAGGATTATCTTCCGCTTGTGTTGCTAGATAGGTGATTTATCATGTGCGAAGTTGTGGATGATTTTCCTATGTTTTCTGCAATGTGGGTTTACCTCATGTACTATGTGAAGTCGTATGTGATTTGCCTACTTCAGTCACAAGAGTTAGGAGTGTTGTAGAGAATTTAAACTCTAAGTGCAGGTGTGGTGATCTACCAAGGTTAAATGTTGATTAAGTTAGTGGTCTATGGTTTAAGGGATAGTAAAGGAGCATATGGTTAGAAATTTTGAAGCTATGATCGAGAAGTGTGTTTGTGCTTATTGGCATTATTGTTGTAAGTTTTGATTGTATGGAAGATTCTTGTAAGATTATTCGTAGTGTATGCACTTATAATAAGTTTGCCTTTTTAAGATTAGGGTAGATGTGTGTGTGTTGGTGTGTGGGCCCAAAGATAAATGACTTTTCAAATAACCTGGGTGGTGGCCTATGAGTGGATAAGTATTACATGTAGGCATAGGCTTTTCGGTTCCTTTGCATTGGAATGTGCAGAATATTTTGGCGTTTCATTAATAAGTGATTGATTAGCTTGTTTTTTAGTATTCGAAAGGACGTGTCCTTTCCGAGTGAACTATTTATGGTGGTTTGTTTTACCAAGACTCTTTGGAAGCCTATAAAAGCCAGTGATTTCCTAGTGTTTTGTCATGTTAAATCTCTGTGTTTTTTTTGTTTGTGTTTTATGAGCAACCACAGAAGTAATATTTGTAACTCTAAGTGTTTATGAGTGTGTAGGGTAAAAAATCGTTCATTAGGAAAGGTATATGTGTAGGGGAGGATTGTGATGTTTTAGGGATATATACATGGTTTACTAGGTATGGTGGTGGGTATCGGGAGTTATTCTTAATTTGGGTTGGGGATCTCACCGGTTGTGTGATAAAATATCATTTGTGGGCGAGTTTGAGGGGTTTCTCCAGTTAGTGCGGATGCTAGTTTAAATTACATTGTTTAACGGATGTTCTCGGAATTTCCATGCTTATCTTGAGTATTTTAATGTTTGAAGTATTATTATGATTTTACAAATTAACATTATCTAATGTTTATATTATTCTATTATTTTTGCAAGATCTCGATAGAGAAAGATGGCACAGATCCTACTCCTATGCTAGCGAGGCTCATGGGCGGCACTGAAGGGAACCAATGTGAGGAGAGCATTTCCACTCACAGCGGTTAAAGCTGGAGAAGAAAATGGGAAATTCAACTGACAAACACGTGAAGGAAGAGTTCCTTCGTGGTTTCATTTGACTGGGTTATGGGGTGGACCAGATGTATAAGCAGAATGAGTGACCATTTCTTTCTAGTGCGCCTACGCTAATCGATGAATGGGATGGTGCCCCTTCACCTAGAGCACCTAGGTAGGAAATGGATGTGGTGCAATGGGAGAATGGGAAACTATTTTTACTTTTTCTCTTACCTCTTTTAGTAAGCGTGGTGGTCTCCAAGGGTCTCTTTCACCCTTAGGACTCAGCAATCCATGTGGATAAATGTTTCCAGAAGAGTTCGCCATCAAGGGGGCCGTTATGGATATTTGGAAATAACTGTTGAGGAATGATGTATTCCTAGTTCTATGTAATAGGTTCGCTGATGATCATTTGTAATCCTTCCTAGGGGAAGTTTCTTACATTTAAGTAAGGAATCTGCTGTAAATCTTAGCTTTTGTAGGAATCTAAGATTCGATTTAATAAAGTATTGATTAATTTTTATGAACTTTCTTATTTTCTTTGTGGGCATTGTGTTAAGACGACGCTACAGTCACTTCACTTTTATTGAATTTTCTAATGTTATCTTCATTACAGGTGAACTGTTAGCCATATTTTTATAGGTGTAGTGAAAATATTCCTTAATTAACAAATGGATAAGATTTGTGCGTTCAGTAATCTTAATTTGGTTTTGAGATTGGTCATACAAACCTCTACCCTTTACCTCATAACACATCATTGTGTTATTCCTAGGGACATATTCTATTGTATGTGTACATAATTCTAAGGACATCATGTAACACGAGTTTATAGCAGTTATTCTCTAAGAACATCATCTAATTCACTTGATTAGAGGACAATGTCGCTTATACTTATTAAGTAGTATTTACTAATTTAACCCTTATTTGGTTAGTATATTTTTGTTGCTAAGCATATGTATAATATTGGTCTATGTATGCATTTATTTTTCTTGTTGTATGGCATTGCTTGCATACTTTAATAAGTAATAAACTATAATACGGGAACATACATTTTTTATGGGTCGTCCTTAGTAGGAATAATTTGTAATTGTGCGAATTGTACCATCGTTGAAAGTTTTCTCAATGAGTTTATGTTACGCTCATAAGTGTGTAGGAATAGTCTATTATCTCTATGTATATACTACAAGGGTGGCAGCTCTGGCATAAGCTCCGGTCTTTCCCAGGAACTATTAAAACTCAAAAAGAAAAATAGTCCCCACAGTCAGTGTCACTGATGTGAGGGATTCCTTATGAGTGATGATAGTACATGGAATTTGATCACAATGAGTCCTTGCCTCCCGAATACCTTGAAATGTTCATGGGTTGGTCCCGAAGAAAACGGTCTAACGCTCAAGTTAGTATGACCTGATTATGTATATTATAGGAGTATTCGTCACTTACTCTTTTCGGTGTTTAATAATCTTTATTTACAGGTCTTCAATCATGTGATCATGGGTTATTTATATTTTATACCAGAGAGAAAGACTAAAAAGTTGTGGTCAAACTAGGGCTTCTAGTGGTGGATGCAGATCGTGCACATTCACATGGTTTTAGAGCCGGTAGTGATTTCATCCCATCAGCTTGCAAATCGAGCATCAAGGAATAATATGGGGGTTCCTTCTAGATAGAAACAAAACACAAGTCTAGCCGACATGCTCCACATGCCAAGCACCTGTAGGAAACTCCCTCGGGAAGTTACCGGGGAGAAACTATGATGTCTAAGTAAGATTTAAGGAAATATATTAATCGTGTATTGTGTTCAGAGGCTTACCTCCCTAAGTATGTGATTTTCTTCCCTTCTTGTAGGTTTCTTGATCATGTCATCGTGGCTTGCATTATTTGCTCATCTTGTGCCTGATCATGGATATAGTGGGCACGTTGTGGTTGTGGTGTTTCTGTGCTTCATACTGGATATGACTACTTGCGAGGGGACTTGGTGAGGATCTCTTCCTTGCTCAAGGTGAATTGGTTGTAGAAGACTTTGTATTGCGTTGGCTAGGTAAATAATATCCCCCAGTCGCGAAGTCTACTGGAGGTAAAATGTTTACGATATTTACTAAAAATAAGTACATACTATGCTTGATTTTCAGGAAAACTAGTAGAGCTAACATGAAGTTGCAAATGAAATGTAAAATATGTCCTTTCTATTGGGGAACGAGATACACTGTTCCAAAAATCTAATGAAATTGATACGTCTAGCTAATTGCCTGCTAAGTACTCCTTCTATCCCAGCTGAAATTGCACTCTTGCTTTTTTGACACTATTCTCTATCAAAGTTTGACAACATATTTGAATAGATATATGAATAACAATATTATTGTATATGATATTGTCCAATTCTTCTTAACGAGTAGTATCTAAATATCAACTTTTTATTTACCATTTTTATACGTCGGTAAACATATTAACGGTCAAACACGTTTCTTGCGTGCTAATGATGACAGTGCAATTTCAATTCGTATAGAGGGAGTAATCATTAAAGGGCTCGTTTACTGATTGACGGATCCTCTACTCAACTCACTCAAGTAATCTATTTTCATTGAAAAGGTGTGTTTTTTAGGCATGGTTTCTTATCAGTATAAAAACTTACAGGGGTAATTTCTTGGACGTACCTCAAGTTGTTTCGCTTTGCTAGAGTTTGAGCGGATTCACCCTAAATCTTGTGGTTTGAAGTTGTTACTTCTTTTTCCTTTCCTTTATTCCAAATCTGGTAGATATGAGGTCCAAATCGCCTTTCTCATTAACCCATTATAATGAGGGAGATGGTGAAGTGGCGCATGATTAAACATTTGATATTGAGGAATAACGAAGGACATAATAGGGAGGTAGTCAAACTATAGAAGAACATGATAGTACTATGGATAGTGAAGCGGTCGATAGATATGTGTGAGCAGTTGGAGAAATAAGTGGAAACTACAAGAATTGGTTTATGAGAAAGAAATAATGAATGCCCGGTTAGCTAGGGAACTCGTTTTGTTGCAAAATGAAAGTCATGCAGATCCTAGGTACCCTCTTGCGGTGGTGAACAAGTTCTTAAAATGGGTGGTTTTTAAAACTTATTTGTCGAGGTGTACTTTAAGATTGCGGATGTGGGGTGGCTTCTTGCATGGAAAAATATGCATGCTCAGAACCCTAGTTTACAAATAGCAGGGTTACTATATGCTAGCAATATAAAAGGCGATTAAGCTGAAGCAAAGCGAGTGTTAGATGATGCGTATGCCAAAAAGGTTGCAGATAATGTGCTCTCCTTCCCCCTTCTTGAAGAGTTAGAAGGCATGCCGATGTTGCCCATGCTCACCAAGATTTAGGAATGCGAGAGAAATAATTACAAGGATGGTGTTGAAAAAAAAGAAGATAGGGTTGATGCCATGGTGAATGAGCTTCTACAACAGCCCGTCCAACTTTCGGGGATGTTTGGTTACACCCATATGCCGGAATGGAATAACACAGAGACCACTGAATATGTTTCCACAGGATCGAATATTTGGAGGGGAGAAGATGTGTAGCTTAATTATTTTGGTTTTGTAATTTTGGGATATTTACCCACATGGTCTTTTAATGTGCTCCTTGATGCTGATTGCAATGATAGTGTCATAAGTTGAATGTCTTTTTTGTGCCGACATGTTATGTTTACTTGTCATTCTGAAATTGTCTATTATTTGGGCCAAGTAGGGTTTTCTTGAAGGGGTTATATAGTTGGGGTCTGTTACTGGTCCTCATGGTTTGGTAACTTGTGGTTACTCACTTGTACTGTTGGCTGGTATTTTCCTGGCTTATGCAAATCCATACACATTATCCATGTATTTGTTTCCTAATATGTAGTAGTGGTGAGGTGTTATACGCGCGTCTAAGAGGCAAGGAGGTAAGGATCAACACTTTTGTTGCTGGCTAGGGATTTCCTAAGCGTACGAAGTTGAGTCTTATCACTCTGATCTTGTAGCAGCGGGTTTGAGAATTTAGGGCTATGTTAGGGTGGGATTTAGTGTTTCTTATGGGCTTTCAGTCGTTCAATTGATGCGGGCCTTATTTTTCAGATAAGGATGCCACGTGGGTTTAATACTATGTCTTTTCAAGAATAATTCAGCATTTCTGTTTTCTAACACTGCCTATTTGGCTAGTTGGTTTCTTGGTAACACATTATTATGATTGTTTTAATTGTGTTGATTGTTTGATGCCGAAGGTCGAGTTGTGCCTATATAAAGGCTACTATCACTGCACAAGGAAATAACATTTTGAGAGGTTGCCTTTTTAGTTTGTTTGCGGTTATATGCTTCACTTATTGCATGGTGTAAAATGAGATCTTCGGGTGTGAAGATTTTTCTTGGTTATCCTTTGGCTCATCATTAGTTATGTGATGTCCAGAGTTGGTTGTAGGGTTTGCTCCGGTCAGGTGGGGTATTATCCTCATGTTTTTATATTAAGACCATTAATTTATACCGTAAGTGTTTTTTATGCGTTATGAATTTATTAAATAATAAAATATTATTTCTAATTTATTGAATTTGTATGCCTTTTGGCTGAGTTGGTTAATGGAGCTAGCGAATGCGAGAGGGAGAGGGATGATGATGCTATGACATTAAAGGGACTCCGCAGGTGCCATTAGAAACCCACGAGATTGCAATCAAAGATAAAAATTTATAGTGTTTCTCTTATACTAACTCCTAACTACTACAAAGTAGATAGTGGTAAGTTAATGTGTTGTCCACAGAGATAAAGGAGTTTATGTGATAGCATAGCAAAGTTAACCCTCAAGCGTCATCCCGAGTGTGTGTTAGGAATGACGAACATTGGGGGGTTTGTTTCGGAAAGATTTTACTAAGAACTACAAGCATATAATAAGACTGCGAGATAAATATAATGATAACTAGCCTTGGGGGGTATTTTCATTACATTATTAACTTATAATATTTGATCCCAGACTTCTATTCATACTCAAGAACAATATTTCTATCAATTTTCTACATCACACGATGTGGAGATGTTAATCCCCAGCCGGTCACACTTTTGGTTCTGCCCCCTCCTTGAAATATCACTTCCTCCACAAATAGCATAGAGAAGTGCTTAATGGAGACGACTCTAACTCTCACTACCAGGGTTAATAAACTTGTGCTATGTCACAGTAGCATGTTAAACCCGGTAGTAGCATAGATCATCGGGACCTCTACTGTGAATACCCATCCTAATCCCAACTTGTACTACTTAGGACATTAGTATTTCATGATAAATCTAAGGTTGTCACAATGCTTAGTCGCCAAAAACTAAGAATCTAGCCCTCGGGTATTAAAAACACGACCCTAGTTGTGATTTTTTTTAAAACCTAGCCCGATTGCTCGATGCTCCTAATTTTTTTGCATTGCAAATCCAATTACAAGACCACCCTATTACCACCCCGGTAGCTCACGAGGTTCATGTTAACCGGGGGGGGGGGGGGGGGGGGGGGGGGGGGGGGGGGGGGGGGGGGGGGGGGGGGGGGGGGGGGGGGGGGGGG
>JAULKM010119938.1:0-21205 GCA_032355605.1 Rubia tinctorum | reverse complement strand
TGTGCCATTTTTCTCTGGGACGGAGGGAGTATACCATAATTGAAAGTAAGATATAAAATAAACTAAAATAAACAATACATCAATATAAGACAAGCGAAAAGAATGTCATTAATTCTAAAGGCCGCTTGATTAGATAAAAGGAAGAGAATAAGGAAACACGAAAGGGGGAAAAAAGAAGAAAGGAAAGGATTTTGGTTAAATTAGTTAATGGTATTTGGTTTACTAAAAATGGGAGAGTAAACTAGATGGAAAATCTAAGTTTCAAATGAGAAATAGGGAATGAAGTAGCGGTAGATTGGGGAACTCTACAATGGAAGTTGAGAAAATTCTCAAACAAACACCAATTAAATTTTCAAAAAAAAAATGTGACCAGTAACGTTTCAGATCTTATTGCTGCATATTATGCATCCTTCTAGGAAGCATTTACTTAGAGCACAGTTTGCCTAAACTTTTCTCTAGAATAAGTATTGAAATACAATATTATTTATAACTTTTTTGACTCAACTCCAACAGTTTTCCTATTTTGCATAATCTGGCATTTATTACACTATAATTACTTTTTCATTTAAAACTAAAAGTTCATTAAAATTCACTTTAAAATATATTATAAAAATTAAGTTAGTTTCTAAAAACAATCAATATAACAAATTAGAAACTAAAATTTTGATTTTAATTAGAAACTATTTTTTTCGTATTCTTTTTATATGTTCACCCGTTTTGAAATAAAAGGTACTCCTTTCATTCAACTAATATTGACACTTCACTTTTTGACACAATAATTTAGAATATTCCAATTGAGTGGAGCAGATCGAATGCAAGATTGAAAAAGTAAATTTAGTGGATAAATATAATTTTAATATTTCTAAATTTGGAATGTGCCAAAATAAATTTAAAAAAATAATATAGAAAGTGTGCTGATATTAGATAAACCCTAGAATTTGACCTCGCGAAAAAGATGAGACGATGATAAATTAATAAGAATTCTTGTGAGAAAGATGAGAGTTGGCCTGTATTTTACCTTTACCCAATGTCACTCTTATCGGTTTTGTCCCTTATATTATATTCGGTTTAAAAAAAATCACTCTTGTCGGTGACACTTTAGAATAATGATAACATTTGTATTTAAAAATAAAATAGTAAAACTTTGAAACTAAAATATCGATGTTAATTATAAACTTGTTTTCTTTTCATATTTTTTTTAATGTATTCACTCGGTTTGAAATAAAAGGCAACAATATCCAAAAAAAATTAAAAATTAAAAACTATAAACCAAAGAGATTAATTTCAATTTTCTAAACAAATCATTATTGAAAATATTATTTTAAAAAATAAAAATAAACATCCCATATGAGTTTGAGATTGTAGTAGTTTTTCTAAAAAAAATTGTTGGAAGTCGAAAGTACTTTTTAGTAGGAAAGGAAGAATGAGGGAAATATGAGACTTAAATTTTTAATAGAAAAATGAATTTGTGCTATGATTTGATGCATTCAATTGGAATTGCATTAAATTTTCATTCCCTATAATATTTTTCTCTTTCTAAAAATATAGGGAAGAAAATATTCTCTCATCACAATCCCTATTTTAGGGAATGAGATAGAGAAGCTGTTGGAGATTAAAACCAGGTAAAATCCCTATAATTAATGAAAATCTCTATTATAGGGAAACTGTTGGACTTGCTCTAACAAGCATATCCCATTCTACCGAGCTTATATGTCCTTCAATACATTTCGATTCAATTCAATTTAGTTCAATCCAATTCAATTCAATTCAATCTAGTTAAATTAATTTGATGTAATTTAGCTTACTTTAATCATATTATTACTCCCTCCGCCCCAATCAAATCTGCACACTTTCCTTTTTCATCTGTTCTAGGCAAATCTGCACACTTTCCATTTCAAGAAATATTCGACATTCTAAAAGACACTATTACCCTTACAAACTTAAAATTTTACCAAGTCTAACCCATTTCCACAAATCCTCTCCAACCCTATATTTCTTCTCATTCAAAACCCACAGATAACTGCCACCACTCACTTTCGTCTCCACCACCACTCCCTCCCCTGTTTTCGTCTCCACCACCACTCCCCTCCCCTCGCTTCCCGCGCCTCCGCCCGCCTTCCTCCAAATCCACCGCCGTGTTCTTCCATCGGCCATATTCTTCCACCGTGTTCTTCCATGCTCAGCATCCCCGGTCCTCTTTCTTTGATCAGAGCCGTACAACCACAGTGGAGATGGCAATGGAGATTCGAGTTTTGAGCATATGGAGACAAAGATTTTGAGTTTTCTTTGATTTTCTTTTAGTATTTGCTCGGATCAACGTGCATATCTAGAATGTTGAGGTTGAAGAAGACAAGGTTGGGGTTGAAGAAGAAGACGCGGAGTTGAAATTGAAGACGACGCAGAAAGGGCAAAAAAAAAGTTGGAGAAGACCGGTGCACTTTTGCCATTTTACATCATTGAAATTCAAAGTATGGCTTTCTCTTTCTGCAGAATTCTCTGGGAAAAAGAGTGTACCATTTTTCGATACAGTTATTTTAAATCCTAATCAATTTAGTTCAGCAAAAATAAACTCAAAACAACATGACCTTACTTCCCTCATTATGTTTATATTTACAGCTCATTATCTTTGTAACCAAGTATATGGTGTAGTATGAGATCCCCAAAGAGATTATTTGCAGAAAATATAAGGTTTTTAAGTTGGTATTAGAGCCTATCCACACAAATACCACAAAACTATGACCTCCTTGGCAAAAAGTAAATCTAGCACCGATAGTACACGAGATGGTATATCTGATGGCGAAATAATCGGTTATACCCTAAATTGTATTGATCTTTCATTAGAGGTTGTGTGAAGTAGGATTTAATTTAACATAATTAATTTAGTTTAGCATAAATAAGTTTAGTTTAGAAAAAATAAATTCAGTTAAGCAAATTGAGACAAGCTTCAGTTCAACCTTTTCAATTCAAATTATAATTAATGTCATTATTATCATAATACGATTATTAATATAGTCATTATTTTTATAAGCAGATATATATTAGAGAAAGTTTTCTGTCAGATCGACTAACGATATGGTTAGATCGACAACGTTAAACCAATCTTGAAAATTTTCATTTTAATAAATTTTAGATTCAAGTTATACTTATTTATATATTGTGATATATTAATTTTAAAAGTTATTTTAATTTATATGAAACCCGTCGCAATAAATAAAAATAAATTATATCATCTCATTAGTTGTATCAATTATAAAATGACACGCCTAACGATTAATTGGTCTAAAACAATACTTTGTATATATATCATTATGTTTAATGATTACTACTAATTTTCAGTACAATCCAATGAAGTACGATCAAATCCACATCAATTTAATATAATTTAGTTCAGTTCAATCACATTAGATAATATTATTCAAATTTTACACTCATAGAATTTTATTTATTACTAGTCGTTACTTTTATTCTCATTTTTCATTTATCAGTTGTTCAGTTCATTTCACTTTGATTGTGTCCAAATTATTTTAGTCTCGTTCAATTCAATATACTCCAATTAGATTAAGTTATGTTTACTATTTATTCATTTAATTTTAGTTTGATTATGTTTACTATCTATCCTATCTTGTTTTTCCTATTCATCTTCTTTTTTTTAGTAAGTTAATTTCATTTTTAGCAAAAAGAAAGTTCAGCTAGTTTCGGTTTCAACCAAGTTCACTTCAAACCAATTTAGTCAATCATTTTTAGTTTCTTTTTTCAATTATCAGCTCTTTTGTTTAGTCCACTTCGGATCAGTTGGTTTCAATTGAGTCCAGTTTAGTCCAATTCAATATGTTTTAGTATAATCTGGTTTATCCCGATCCATTTCAATTCAATCCATCTCGATTCAATTTCGTGTCTCTCCAGTCTTGTTTTTCCTATTCATTTCTTTTTTTTCATTTTTATTAAATTGAGTTCGGTTCAGCAAAAATAGTTCAACACAATTCAACCTAGTCCAATCTATTTCAGTCCAGTCCACTTCATTTATGAGTCTATTCCTGCTCGTTTTTCTCATTCATTTTATTTTATTTTATGCGAATTAAGTTTAGTTTAACAAATATAAGTTTAGTAGAATACGGCCATTTTAATTAGACATGTCTCCTCATTTTATCCTCTATAAAGAAAAATCTGGCTTCCATCAATCATCTTCCTCCACCTCTCTCACAAGAGGTGAAGAACTTTTTCAAAAATTATTTTTAATTTATGTTCTTTACTTTATGTTTATTTTCCTCCTTTGCGGACTTATATATCTGATTAGTAAGTGTGGAATTTTCTCTCCTTAATAAATGTGGTGATTCTTCTTGTTTCAAAAGCATGGAGTATTATTGCCATGAAAATGTGATGATCCATTTTTGTTTAATTCGGATGGCATGTACAGTTTGGTGGATTTGATCGATGACCTATTTGTTCGTGGTGTTGTGGAAGTTGATACTTAATTAACATGATGTATTGATATCTAAGATGCATTTTTCATTCCTCTTAAACAATTTATGATTTTCACAGGTTGTTAGCTAATATTCTCAAAGGTGATATTACTAGTTTTATTAGATCTCCTAATGATAAAAGAATAATTAGTTTCATTGAATTTATATATTCCTCTATTATGATGATTAAATTGGATTAGATGTCAATTATTAATGTCGGTGTCGTTGAACGTACTGTTTTCCTAATTTTGACTCACTTACCATTTTTGTATGTTTTGTTAAGATTAACACATTTTCATTTATGACAAAAATGAAATCTCAACCACTCATTAAACTTTTTACTTTGTTCGGTCAATTCTCTCCACACATTTCAACTTGTAAAAATAATAACACCTAAAATTATAATGTTAAGCATAACAAAACGGAAGGAGTATTATTATTTTATAAAAAATTAAAATAGATTTATTTTTTTTTATAAAGGATAGGTTTGGCCCTTGACGTGCGGCTGAAACAGAGGTGAGAGATTGACACGTGGGGACAAGACCAAAATTGTAAAGTGTAGAGGTTGGGTAAATTGGCATTCTAATCTCAGTATTGTGGGGTTGCAAAATCTTTGCTCTCTCAGCTGTCTGGCTTTGCTGTGAACTCCTCCAATTTCTAAACCGATGAACACCTAGCTTTCTTTTGTTTTTGATTGCTTTATTTATCAGAACACCTATCCATCTTATACTATCATCAATGGATGGAAATGAGAATAATACTGACGATTAAGTTTTGAATGAATTTCAGATATCTGTAATCAATTCTCGATACTGATATGTGGATATTGTTGGATGAGTTAATTTTTTAATATGATTTAATAGTAAATTATTACTTCTCGTTTCAGAATAATTGGCACATACACTATTGAATTGATATTTTATGCAAGCTGATGTGCAAGGGATAATTGTGAAAAAATAGTGATATTTTGGGAAAACGATGGGCCAGGTCAAAAAATTGCTGAAGTTAAAGAGAATATTGTAGGAAATTTACAACATATTCTGTACCATTTTGAGTAAATATTAAAATGTGTAATTTATGTGCGACAGACGAAAATAGAAAGTGAGCCAATTATTTCGAAACGGAGAGAGTATTATTTATTTTTTTGAAAGAAAGCGATTCATTCTCATCCATGATCAGGGAACAGAGTACAAAGTGTGATAAACTGTGCTAGCTCATGTGCTCCTGTTACTTGTAATCTATCTACCTTGACAATGCTTACCTTTTGGAATACCAAACCTAAAACCAACACTTCATTTACAAGTTGTTTCAAGTCTGCTAGGATGTGAGAGTATTTACTAATGTAGTGAAAAGTATTATCACAATCCGTTTTAACCACAAGGTTGGTTCTTCCTCTAGCGCTTGCTTGTTGAAGAGCTTGTAGGATGACCACTAGTTCAGCTTGGACAACCGTGAGTGCGTGTATTGGCTTTGTACCTTCCACCCAACCTTAGTATCCGTTTGATTTGCACACCAAGCTGCGCGACTCCTTCTCCTGTGATATTGTTGAATGTTGCGTCAATGGTAATTATGGTTCGGTCCTGGAAGAGATGATTCAAATGTTCCCCTTCTTGGTCCATAGAAGGTCGATGTCCCTAGCCTTCCTTATTTCATTGAAAGTATCATTGTCCGTATTTGTAGTGATGATTGGGGGTTGTTGTGTAGGGTTATCGGGAACTTGAATACCTTGGCCCCATTTGGAGTGGCCAACCTTAGCCCCATGGACCAGTGACCCAATCTCGGCCTTGATTTGGTCAAATGATGGTAATGTTTGTTCAAACATCGCCACATTTCTTGCGCACCAGATTGACCATATTATAAAACAAGCGAGTTCTATGTCCTCCTTTTCATGTGCGATTGTGAACCACTGTTCTAACACGTTTTGAGATAAAATAAATTATTCATTACTTTCGACCATTGCCACTTGGATACAGATGAGTCATGCTTTTCTGGAGAAATACTTTCCTTTTGTGAAGCTAAACATGTTGAAGAAGGACATTAGCAATATTATGCAACATGTTGGAAATATCTATGAGTACTTTGAGCGTTTCAAGAGGGTTTGCTCAAATTACTCATATTGTGGCTTCTTCGAGCAAGACTTACTTCTTTAGCCGCTGGGTGATTAATTTGATGATGAGCATCGCAGGTTACGTAAATGCCATTTGCAGAGGTAATATTTTGAGCAAGAGGCCGGATGAAGTTTGTGAGATGTTTTCAGAGGTGATCAGAAGATTCGAGGCAATTTAGTAAAATGACCCAAAATTTGCCGGGTTGAAGGAGATGGTGAAGCAATTGATGATTCTAAAACTTCCTCAACAAGCTGTAACACGTGGAGTTTGTTATAATACTTCCCCATCTTATAAACGCATGCTCAATTGTTCTAAAATCCGAAGTTAATGTTGTTTCTGGAGAACTAAATAAAATTAATAAATAATGCACAACAGCAATCATGTCCAGAGTCATCTCATTGTTGTTCGATCTCTCGAAACAAAATTGTTGAAAGATATATCCCACATCGGTTTCTTACAAAAATAATGACTTGCATATAAGGTATTGAGTCACCTCCACTTAGTACCAATTGGTTTTAAGATGGAAGACCAAGATACCTTGAAATTTAACATGGTATCAGAGCCAACTATTTAAGATTTGGGTCCGAGCCGATGTGTGGATCCTCTTTAATTTGGCCTGATATGGGTCGTAGAGTGTTTTATAGCTTTATGATGATTAAATGTATCAATTTTCGTATGTTTTTCTAAGATTCGTAGCAACATATTTTTATAAAATTTAATAACTTATATTTTAATATAATTCAATAATACATTCATTAAAAAACATCTACGTCTACTCTTCATCCATCTAACAATAATGTTTGATTTCGCTATTTCGTATTAATTAATTAATTAATTAATTGCTTCATTAATGAATGAATTACTTCTGACCGTATCCTCTCTTTTTTCCTTTTCTTTTTTTAAATACTTCTAACCGTATTTATCCTTTATCTTGACCCGAGCCTCAATTCCATTTAAAGTATGAAACTAAAAATGGGAATCGCGAAAAAATTTAGACTTGGAGTACACTAAATATAAAGACGAAATCCGAGTTCAGGTAACAGATTAAAAGTTTCCCGGTGGTTCGCTTGATCTATGCCTTTTATGATCAAGTTTACAATTAGACGTGCATCCTTAACATCAAATTTATAGCATTAATTTTGGGTTGCTCTTAAATATAAGATGAAAATATAAAAATGTTTTAATTTATTATACGAAAAGGTATAATTCACGGAAAAGTCATGATAAATACCGTCTTTTCCATAGAGTTCTGAAAAGACGGAGTTTAATTAAAATAATAAAAAGGTAAAAGATTTTAGTTGCAGTATTAAAAATTTACTATATAATATGTAATAGTTATAAGTTTATGACCCGATTAATGTAATTTAAAAATATTATCTTTACTTATAAAAAATATTCATGACTTATAAAAATATCATCTTTAAAAAAATAACTCATAATTCATACTACAGTAGTACAAATTTCTGTCCATATTATATTATATTATATATAGAGAGAAAGAATGAAGGGGCTTTGGGGTGGGTGATCCCACAAGACGGCCGACTGGATGCTTGACTTTTGTTGTGGTAATGCCCCAAATTTAAGGGTATGATGGGGACCAAATAATTTTATCAAACATACTATTTATTAATTCACGGTTGGTTCGAAATAATTTTATCAAATAATATAATATTAATTCTGGGTTGTTTGATGTCAAAGATAGGTAAGAGTTAACTTTCAAGCTAGTTTTTCACATTTATAAAAATTTGGCCGAGATAATCTCGCATAAATCTATGATTAAACAATTTTATATGAGTCTTTCTCTTTAACATTATATTCCAAAATAATTATCGGTCCCACCCTGTTAAAAAATATGGGATCTCCTCTTACTTACATTGGTGTAGAGTTCATCATTTATGATAATTTTATCTAGTCAGTTGTTGATGGTTTTATTTAGCGATAGAATAGATTATAAAAGTTAGTATATTAAGGTTTTTAGAAGTGTTGTATATTGTCTAGTCCCATTTATAATCACGAATATCAATACAGATAGTCACCATTAGTGATGGTTTTCACCATATCATGGTATCAGTTTAAACACGATCATATTCCCTTTGTATGCAGTCAAAAATTATTAGTTTGTATTTTGCAACCGTTAATATTTCTACCTATAATTACATACTGAGATTTCAGTTTAATACACTTGAGTGTTCATTTTATGTACTCCCTCCGTCACAGACTAAATTTCACAAAAAAATCACGACTTTCAAAAAACATGTTTGACCGTTAATATGTTTAACTACTTGTAATAATGGTAAATAAAAATTTGATATTTGAAAATTACACGAATCCAACAATATTACGTATGATAATATTATTATTTATATATCTATCCAAATATATTGTCAAAGTTTGACAGTGTTGTGTGCAGATTAGTTTGGCATAGATGGAGTATAACTTTCTTCATTAGTAATTTGATAATTATTATTATATAGAAATTTTAGTTTTTACAATGGTTTAATTGATAATTATTATTACCATTTTTTAAAGTTGATTACCGTCATTTTTTTATCGAATCTCAAATTTTATAGCTGGCCACCAACTAAAGCAAGGAAACAGTGACGACCTATTATTGTTTCAAAAGTATATCAAATTTGTCGACCCATTCTCCCACATCACTCGTCGCTAAAATATATTAACATTGACGATCTATTCTCGTTGCTAAAGAATGTTAACATTGACTATCCATCGTCGAAGCTCAAACACATTACACTGAGAACCTGTTTTCATCACTTAAGTATACTAACGACCTATTCTCGTTACTACATCGTACTAACGGACTATTTTCATTGCTAAATCGTATTAACAATGACTATAGTTTTGACACTAAAGCATTGATCCCATCTCTATTTGTGACAAATATTTTGGATCACTATCTCTTTTCAATAAATAGCACTAGTTATTGATGAAATTGGACCTTTTAGTGACAACCTTCCATTTTTTCATTCCATGTATTTAGTGACAAGTGAATAGTACCATTGTCAATAAATTCGATAGCCACGACTCTTTAACGGTAACTCTCTGTCGACATATATTCATCACTAAAAGATTATAGAGACAAAATTTATATTTTTAATACGTAATGGATTTGTTAATAATGGATTTTTAATAATCTGTTGCAATGTGTTTAACTTGAATGTCAATTTTACTTCTGTACCCATTGTTGGACCTTTTTTTTTTCAAATAACAACTTTAGGTGTGTTTGAATATTAGTTTTAGCCGGAGGCTATTTCAATTCTAATATGGATGATAATAAGGATGGTTAACACGATGAAATGATTGTTCATATTTTCAAGGCTAACCATAAGGTATGGTCACAAGATTTCTTTACGGAATTTAGATAAGATAGTTACTACAATAATTATAAAATATCATCTGCGTCGATTTTGAATACCAGAATCTGAACATAGCCATATGATGAGTGCTGATCATCATAAGTTTTACTGTGCATAGCACATTCAACTACTCGAGTTTTAATTTTTAAAAACCGTTGCGGTTGCACCAATAATTTCATCAAACCTCCACCTTAATTATTTGATTGGTATGCTGGATTACCTCAAATCTCAACAAAAATTTCCTGACTCTAAAGATAAAAGTAGCCCCCATATAGCTCATGAGATCTGATCTTTTGGGATAACTAAATGTATTGAAGAGAAAATATCACATGACACGTCTCATAAGATCTCACAAAGGATTAAAATATAATTTTTGATAATTTGATTGAAAAACGGATGATATCAAAAATTGATTCATAACAAGAATTGGGGTCATAACCACCCTTCTGCAAGATCTTCCGTTTTTTGAAAACAAAAATATTAAACTCAGCATGTTTCAATTCTTTCCAATCTCTAAATCTATTCCAATGGAAATCTCTATCTTTGCAACATTGGTCGAAGGTTAGGAATGCGATCCAAGCTTGGAATAGATCGAATTTCTTAGTTCAAAATCGGACGAAATTTACAAATCAAGCAACCTCCGATCGGATCTCGTAATTTTCTCGAAAAAAATTGTAACTCAGCAACATTTTTTCTACGTTTTCATCATCCCTAACTTTAATTTTACAAAATCTGATAATCGAATTTCATAGGAGGCTTTTCTATTATAAATGATGGAAAACGAAGCATTGAAAAGGAGAAAGCGGCGAAGATATTGAAACGGAAAATTCAATAAACATTGATCAAGGTCTAGATTTTCATTATTTGAGCGATGTTACTTAGTGTTTGATTACACTACTACAAATTAGAGCTATCGTAACATTTTTCTAGCAACACTTATTAAAATGTTACAATAGATTATAAAGTGTTACTTAAAGTTTTGAAAAAAAGTGTCACCTAAGTCTTGAAAAGGGCTGCGTTAGATCTCAACATTACCTAAGTTAATACTTGTAAAAGTGTTGCAATATGTTCAACTGAACATTTTTAGCACCTAAAACAATACTTTCAAAGTGTTACACTGACCTCAATTAGTTTTTAGTAGTGTTATTTAAATGTTGCTGGAATGTCTGAACTACCTTATCAACACAATAAAATTGTATAAACACATGAAGTATTGTGCATTTGTTAATGGATAATTTATGACGGTACATATTTTCATTAGATGAATTAATGTTGTTATGAAGAGTTTGATATATTAAACTTTGTTGGAATGTCTGAACTAAGAGCTTAAGTACACAACGAAACTGCATAAACATATGAAATAGTGTGTATATATATATATTGTTGGATGATTTATTATCCATCGCATAAATGTTGTTATTAAGTGTTACATTGATAGAATTTTTCAGGAATGTCTCAACTAAGCCCTTAAAAACACCATCAAATTGTATAAACATATGAAGTAATGTGTATGTATTACTGGATGTAGTTTATCATTGTTATATTATATATTTGCAGGAAGTGATTTTGACTCCAATTTGAGTAACTTATCTCAAGTAGAGGTCATAGTTCACGGGATTGAGAGTAAAAACATCATCGAAATTTCATAATTTGTACTAAAATCTACACACGTATTGGAGTTTGGTGTACGTTCATCAACGCAACGAGGTACAAAAGACTGAACCATTGTTGAGAAATATTTTGTGTGCTCATGTCAAGGAATCACAAATTTAAAAAGTGAAACGCTAGGTATACCCTCCATTAACACGTTGAAGACGCCCCTAAAAAGATAAATAGAAAATCAAGTAAAAGTATCACTACTATAAATTAGAGGTATTGTAGCACTTTTATTACAACACTTATTAAAGTGTTACATTAAAAAGTGTTACCTATATCTTGAAAAGTGTTGGGTTAGATATATTGCAATATCAACTAAGATAATACTTGTAAAGTGTTGCAATAGGTTCAATTTAGTACTATTATCACCTAAAGTAACACTTTTAAAGTAGGGTAACATACAAATATAACCCAATTAATTTCTGAAAGTGCCAATCTAACCCTTAAAAATCCGATAGTGCGATTCTAACCCTATATTTTACAGCAAATGTGCTGATATAACTTTTTTGCACTATTTCGGCATTGACTTGACGTTTTCAGACATTGACAAAAGTTAAAAAGACTGAAATACTCCTAGTCTTAAAACTAAAAATGTAATGACAAAAATACCCCTAAGTTTCTTCTTCATCTACAAAACATGCTCCGCCGTGCGCCGCTGCCTTAAATTTTCGTCATGCGCCACCACCTTAAGCCTCTGCTACCCCTAGCCCTAGGCCCTCCCCGTCATCCCTAGCCCTAAGCCCCGTCACCGCTCCGCCGTGCGCTGCCGCCAACCCCAGCCCTAAGCCCTCCCCGCCAACCATAGTTGTATCCCCCTCCGTCATGCGCCGCTGCCAACCCCAGCCCCGCCTTAAGCCCCGTCATACCCAGCCCCGCCAACTTCATCCCTAAGCTCTCCTCGCCACCTTAGCCCTAAGCCCCTCCGCCGCTCTGCTGTGAGCAGCCTCCAGCCCCACCTTAAGCCCCGCCAACCCCATTCCTGAGCCTTCCCCGCCACCCCTAGCTTTAAGCCCTCCTAGATTGCTCAATTTCACATCTCTGATCGTCACCATCCAAACTTTAAAGCACTGAATCGAAACCCTAATCTCTGCCCCGACCCACCACCACCACCTTCTCCTCAACCGTCGGGCTTTGATGGAATTCGACCACCAAATCCTCAACTTGTCCCCGTCCGGAAGTTTTCCTGTGCAAATCTCAGCTCGGCTCCAGGACGGGAAGGGCGTGTTCAGGTCGCTGCTGAGAGGATCCGCGACGAGGGGGGGGGCAGAAGAAGATGAACAAATTTGACGCGTGTAGGGAGAAGAAGATCGGAGAGTGAAAGGCGGTGGAGGTGGAGGTGGAGCGGAGGCGAGAGAAGGCGGCAGAGGAGTATCCGAAGAAGAAGGCGAAGGAGGCGGCGGGGAAGAGAGAGATGGTGGTAAAGAGAGGGAGAATGGAACGAGTCAGTTTTTGTGAGAGGGGAGGGTAAAACTATCATTTTAGATTATTTTTTAAGAAATTAGGGGTGTAACGGTCATTTTATTGGTTTCCAGCCAAATTCAGGTTGTTATGGTTAGATTGGAACTTGCGACCAAATTCATATTTTACAGGGTTAGATTGATACTTTCAACCAAAACATAGGATTATTTTAGCAGTTAACTCTTCAAAATATTACATTAGCCTTATTTTATAGTGGGTATATTGTCACTAGAGCAGGGAACAAATCCGAAATTCGGATAAAATTCATCAAAGGAGCCAATGACGTGCAACATCACGTGACCAGTCACAATCATGAATTGATCGACAAGAGTTAATTGACAATATTTACAAAGAAATGAAGGGTAAATTACAGTAAAAAAGCGAAGGTTATGAAAGGAATGGAGAAAGCTGGCTTGAAAATTGGCCTCGAATTCATGTACTGGCTTTTCAAAACTGGGGGTATGCCCAAGTTTCCTCCAAGATATACTATAATAGTACATGAAGGGTCAAGTAACAAAACATGGAAAATACAGAGGGACCCAATTAAACGTGGTGCCAAACATGATCTTAACTAAACTTTTGTGTGGTTCAACCATCAAAGTATGTGGAGAGAAATCATGGAAGTTGCAATTATGGAGGATGGAGGTTGTATATATAAATAAAATTAGTTATTTTATGTTTAGTTTTCGCTTTTTCTAAAATGCCATCTGCTTTTAAAATCTGTTATTTTTAGTAATTTACTAAATGTTAAGAACTACTTATCTTATAAGTAAAGTAGTTTACAAACCCTGTCGTATCACAATAAAAATGTATTTCATTTATTTTTATATTTATAATACTCTTTACACACTTTTTTATTTTTGGCTTTCTATCCTAAACCCTTAAATTATAGTAAAAACTAGATTACTTTATTTACTTATTTTTACTCTTTTTATTCAATTTGATTTTCTCTATTCATTTGTTATTTTCTAAATCCTATTTTCATTCAGTATTTCCTAAACTCTATTAATCAAAACTAAAATGAGAGACCAGAATATAAAAGTTAATTGCAAAATTATATCCGACAATTATGGAATAATAAAATTTTAAAATAGTAAATAATAAATTAATGAATAACTACTGAGTTAATAAGTGAAAATACGGTTCTGATGTATCCCATGATATTGTATACTCCCCCGATTTCCTAATATTGACTCACTTTCTTTTATGGAATGATTTTTAAATATTGTTTCATTTATCTTTTTGGTAAATTCTAGATTTTTTTCACCCACTCAATTTACTTTTTACTCTTTCAATTAATTCTCAACTATTAATTCTATTTTCTAAATCTAAATATAAAAAATAAGTGAGCTAATGTTAATGAACCGGGAGAGTACTAATTTTTTTTTTACATTGTTGTTGGTGATGAGAACATTCGAGCAGACGTGGTCATAAATTTGTTTGTTTGTTTGATGACATGGGGCTTGCAATTTTATTTGTAATCTGCTTCATTTTGGCTCAATCTGCATACAATAAAATAACAGGGTTGAAAGAATCATTTACGAGCAAGTCCAACAACTACTCTATATTCTATAATGTAGAATTTGCTTTAAAATAGAAATTTTATTAATTTTTGAGATCCAACAACTATTCCAAATGACTCTCCAAAATAGAGACTTGGGGTAGTGAGAAACTCATCCTCCATATCTGTATATAGAGAAATTAAATTTGGAGGATTGAAAATTAAATGTCGATCACATTAATTATGACATAATTTCTCGTTTTTAATCTCAAAACTTCTATCTGTCCCCTCTCATCTTCAATGCTAGAAAATCAAAAGTCACAACCAGACTCCTCTTCATATTCTAAATTGTTTTCCAATTTTTTGGTTGCTTGTTCTATTCGCCAAGAAGGATCCGGTATGTAATATTTTTCATCTTGCAATTAAAGATCAAGCTCACTTGATATTACTGGAGAGACGAAGGTGGAAGTGGGAGAGTGAAGGCCGAATACTGCAACTTAGTTTCAGAAAGGGTTTGCAATTATAGATTTGCAAAGCTGTGACTTTCAGAATGACGGAGGCACCGGCGGTGAAATAGAGAGTGGGCAGTGATGGAGGGAGGGATTGGCCGATGAGATGAAGTTGTGCGATGGAAAAGGGAGCGGCGGTGCGGTGTGAGGGAGGAGAGTTTCTGTTCAAAAAAGAGATAAAGTGATCGGTATTGTTTGGGACAAAAAAGGTAGAAAATTAAAAATTATTATTATTATTGGTGTTAATAAATGTAAGATATGCAAAATGAAGTAACTCTTGAAAATGACCAAAAATATAATGGAGATTAATAGAATATTAGATAAATTAGAATCAGGTTTAGAAAGGAATACCCTTTCTGATTGGTTTTGTACATATCCTTTTCCATATCTGATCCTGCCTTGTATACCCTTTGTACTCAGTATATATATGAATACACACAGCCACAATTATTTGTGGGTTTTACATTCTATCAATTATAATTTAACTTTAAAAGTTATTAAAATTAGATTTTTCGTTGTTGGTCGGTCTAAGACTTTTTTATATTCTTTCCCACAATTAATTTTCTACTCTATCTCTCGAAACTAACTTCGTCAATATTTGACTTTTGAAAATTTTATTTAGATACTACGTTTGACTTCGAAAGTCAATAGAAAATTAATTGTGAAACAATGGAGCCTTTTATTCCCTTTTAAATTGTAAAAAATATACATATTTTCTATAAACGGTCTTCTTTTACAACAAAATTTGGCCAGCTGAAACAAAATGTTTCACATAATAAGAGCGATTAAGAAAGTTCTCATGTGATTCGGTGAAAAAAATGAAAAACAATCCGACAAAGTTTGCTAAGTTGCAGACCAATTATGATTTCTTTTTCTAGAAAAAATGGATATTTAAAACGGAAAAAAAAACAAAAGGACAGAAGGGATGTGATGAGGTTGGGTATAGATTTACGATTTGTGGCAAATAATTTGATTTGTCCAATCCTTTTCTTGAACGCGTCAGCTATGTAGCTTTTGGTAAAGTTACAAAAACACTAATTTCCAAATTAATTGATGAATTAAGACGACAGTTTGGCTTTTATGTGGATATAATTACCAATTTATTAAACGAGTAACGTTAAGCTTTGTACACAATATTCAACCTTGTAGCTGTACTATATTACTAGTTTTTCATTTTGATGAATTATTTTTTGCACTAAGTCAACTTTAATTTGGAAGACTCTTGAGTCTTGTGGCATTGGTCGCATTGATATTCTGGATTACTTCTTGGATGAAGTTTGAAACACTAGAGACATAAATAAAATAATTGTGAAACATCTTTAAAATACCAGGAGACGAACTGAGAATGAGAATTATTGTACGTAGTTGTGTGAATAAATGTAAAAAATGTTTATATTTTAATAACCATCAAGTTAGTCGAATTCCAATCCTAACAGCCCCATTACTGAAAGAGCAAGCTTTTATGACGATTATTCGAAATTCATTATGGCTGTTTTGTGGTGTCGTTCATGGTGTGATGAAAATACTTATACTTTATTGGTATGAATGGTGTATATATTTGTGAATAAGAACACAAATCGTAATGATTTAAGAGGAGTCAGCTTAAAATATTGATATTGTAAAAAAATCAATCGAATCCTGGAGTAGAGTGCCATTGATTGAGGAGAAATCTCAAAAGGTTAATGTATGAGGGAACCAAGTTCCACGTGAAGGTCTCATACTTTTCATGTAAAAACCATTTTTCACATTGAAGACTCTTACTTTCCATGTAGGAACACAATCATTCCATTACAATCAATCACACTCGGTAATCACTGTGATCACACGGGGCGCCCCATGTCTCACACACGAGATGGCGACCTATCATTGCTTTATGCATGATGCGGCGCAATATCACACACTAATCACGGGAAGGTTCTGATAGCTCTTCCCCCATACATGATGCGCCCACTCGACACAACCACTCGTTAGGATCATGCACTTGCCACGGGAAGGTTGTCGGGTTTCATTTCTCATGCACATCGTGTCATATGTACAAGGGTTGCGTAGGATAGTGTCATATTCTAAATACTACTCGTCGTGAACTAGATGAGGAGATGTCTAGAAAAATTAACTTACGAGAAATATAGTTTCTATTCAATATGAACTCCACATGGACGTCTCGTACTCCCTCCGTTTTTATATGATTGACAAATTACTTTATGACACATGGATCAATAAAACATGAAATGAGTAAATAATTTTTTTTTTAAAAGAAGGAAAAAATAAGCAAAATAGATACTAGAAAACTGCCTAAACTTTATCATAATTAGAACCCCGAACAAAAGTAACTAAAAATGGCTAGAGTGCCATTGAAAATTACTCTCCATTTGGAACAAGTGATTTCATAACAGGAGTATGTCTCAGCCCAATTCAGCATTCGAGAGATTGGATGCATTGCAGTTTGTAGAAATCTTTGGCTGCTGATTCTACTGAAAACTGATCCACGGTTTAAAAGGCCATAAACTAATTCCAAACTATTTGGGTGCTGATCTAATTACCATGGGCTTAAGTCCGAACCAATTTCTAGCGAAAGAGCCTACTGGATTCAGATCTCATCTCATCTCATTTTCGTTACATCCCTCTCAAACTAACTTGTAGACTTGGAGTTACACTATTTAATCAATTAAATTAAGAAAAAATTATAGTTATAGTCTACTTAAGGTTGAATGTGTCATTATAATTGAGAATATGTCAGTATAACACTAACTCATTATCAAATATGTCAATCTAACCCTAAATGCTGGTCGAATTGTGCCGATATACCCAAATTCATCAATTTCGGCATTGACCAAATGAATTCAGACATGACAAGAAAATGAAATGATAAAAATATTATTTATGACAAGGCTGAAAAATTAATACACATTATAGCAGTTCCATTTCTTTCTTCTGCTCTGCCACCGCCGTGCGCCACCACCACCAGAGCTCTATTTCGTTCTCCTTCAAAAACTCGTCAGCGCGCTTCCCTGCCGCCTTCGCCAGAAACCCTGCCACCCCACCACATAACCCTAACTCGCCACACCACCACCATCGCTGCTCCCTTCTTCTTCCTCCACCACCGATTCCCCACCCCCCAAACCATATCTTGCCACACCACCACTGTCATTGCTCCCTTATTCTTCCCCACCACCACCGGAAACCACCGCTGCTGCGAAATCCTTTGTCGAGGGGAAGAAAAACAGCAGGGTAGAAAGAAAACAGAGGGAAGGGTGGGGAAGAAAGGGAACCCGCCGCTAATTTTCATTCTTTTTTAAATTAAAGGGCAAAATCGTCTTTTCCACAAAATCCGGCCATTGAAATTTTGATTAAAAAGGCAAGGAGTCAAAGGTTAGATTGATACTTTTTGTGATTGCATGATTATATTGACACTTCTAACCCAAAATATAGGGTTATTTTAGCACTTTTCTATAAATTAATTACTTCCTTCGTCACTATACAAAACACTATTCACGATCTCCAAGAGCATATTTATTGTTGATATTTTTAATTACTTATAATAACGACACATAAAAAGTTGACATTTAGAAACTATTTATTACAATGAGTCAAACAATATCACATCTAATAATATTATTTTTTATATATCTATTCAAATATACGGTCAAAATTTGACAATTTTGACTGAAAAGGTCCCATGTACAATTAACTTAGACACGGAAGTAAGTTTCATTATATATTTTGTTAGTATAAAAGTAAAATTATGTTAGGAATTGATTATTCCAATATATTTTAAAATACTAGAAATATGGTCCTCCCTCCACTGAATTTGCATACTTTTCATTTTCATTTGTTCCAAACAAATCTACACACTTTCCGTTTTAAGAAATATTCAACTCTCTAAGAGACAATATTACCCTCATAGACTCAAAATTTTACCAAGTCCAACCCATTTTCACAAACCCTCTTCAACCCTATATTTTTCTCATTCAAAACCCACCTTGTGATCTCCGCCACCACCACTCACCTCCCCTGCGTCTCCGCCACCACTCCCCTCCCCTGCTTTTCCGCCTCCTTCCTTTCCCCCATCTCCGCCTACTCCCCTCCCCTACTTTCATCTCCTCCACCACTCCATCTGCATCCGAACCCTAACTTCCCCCCATCTACGACCGTCACCTCACGTCCCAATTTGCACACTCCCATTCTCTCGTCGGAACCCTAACTTCTCCCAGCTGCGCCGAAACCCTAACTTACCCCCAGCTGCAATCGGAGAGAGACGGAGGCGGAGAGGTGACATGGAAGAGAGGCGGGGGAAGAGGAGAGGTGAGGCAGCGAATTTGGGAGGAAGAAGACCAGATAATGAATGAAAAAGGCAGGGGTATTTCAGACTTTCCACACCTCAAAAATCTAAACATCAATCTTTTTTCTGCCGAATCTGCTTAGATGGAGGGAGTATGAAAATTGAAAAAGTACACAAGAGGTATGATATGATTTACTACGAGAGAAGAAAATGCGGGCAAGTCTGCCAGTCTAGCATCAGTGTGAAACCGTTGGCCTATTTGTTGACCACCGCTATAGATTTGGGTGAGTAACAGTGAGAAACAAAGATAAAGCCGAAACCGAAGAAAATTGCTTGTTTTGGTTTGTGCTGGTGAGTCTCACCAAAATCGGTTCCGATGACGGCACCGTTACGTTGACATTTTCGGTCTTAGTTTTCTGCCTTTCCGGTGTGAAAATATCACAGCAATTCATCTCCAAGTTTTTCTCTCAAACTATATTTTAATTACTAAAATTATAAAATAAAATAAACACCAAACCTTATGACAAAGTATTGGGAAAAATCATCTTTCCATATGGTGTTTAATTAAAATTATAAAAATGTAAAATGTTTGGCAAAGTGTTGGAAAAGACCGTTTTCCATAGACTAATGCAAAGACGAGTTTTAATTAGAATAATAAAATATAAATGGTCTTAGTTGCAATCTTAAAATTTTACTATGCAATGTGTAGTAGTTATAAAGTTTATAACTCAATTCATGCAACCCAAAAAATTTATCATCATTTATTCTAATTTGCACTTTAAACTTTGGTATTTCCATGACTTACGGAAAGACCATCTTTCAAGAGACGAACTCTCAAGGTTGTAGTTGCAATATTTAAAATTTATTATGCAACTTGCAGTAGTTATAAGTTTATGGCCGGATTAATACAGCCTGAATTTTTTGTCTTTATTTATTCAAATTTGCAGTTTAAATTTGCAGTTTATGGAAAGACCGTCTTTCAAGAGATAGACTCAAACCTTATTTTACTCCGGTTAACTATTCGACAGAATTATTTTATAATTGATATAACTAACAAGGTGATTTGAGGTTTATTTTTATTTATTGCTACGAATTTCGTCACGCTCATCTCATTTCAAACTTCAATTTAACTACTTATTTAGTAAAAAATTCCTAACTCCGGCCCTAAAATTAAATCGTTATATAGGTATAAATATTATTGTGTGATTCATTGTTAGATTCATTGTAACATATATTTTCAAAATATCAAATTTTCACAAGTTTTAATTATTCTTAATGAAAAATATTGAGTATCAAACATTTTCCAAGTCAACTGTTAAAAATCAAAAGGTGAAAATTGAAATGACACGGAGGGAGTATATTTAATTTTAATTTAAACTGAATTAAACATGACTAAATTAATTGAATTAAACTAAATGAAGTGAAAATATACTTTAAAAATTAAATAATATATCTACCAATAAACCAAATGTTTGCCTTGTCGGTCAAACTATTTCTTAGATTTACTTGACGCTACTTTTGACCAGCTAATTCATTTTCTCTAGTCAAAAGTGAAACACAAAGATTGATCAATTTATTAGAGTTTACTTTTGTACTTCTCTCATTCTTTAATATTGCCATCCTGGCATATTTAAAAAATAATAAAAATAAAATAAGTCAAAGAAATTGAGAGAAAATGAAAATAATCTAAATTTTTTCTGAAGAAAAAGATACCACTGTTAAAAAATCAAACAAAAAAATGAGTTTTAATGTTAGTAGACCGGAACAAAAGAGTGAGCAGTGGCGGAACCAGGGGGTGGCGAGGGGGTGCTGGCGCCACCTCTAGGATCCGGCGGCCCAAAAATTAGTGCTAAGGGCCAC
>JAULKM010119922.1:0-21205 GCA_032355605.1 Rubia tinctorum | reverse complement strand
GTCACAGTAGCCATATAGGAACTTGACTGCATTTTGGCATAACCCACATGTATCCTTTTACTATGTGCTAGGATTTACGTGGCTATTTGCATTATGTGATCACTAAATTTTAACTCAGTAATTATTGGCGATGAAACCTCACTAAGCAAGGAGTTTACCCTAGTTTAAATTACCCTAACAGGTGCAGCGGAACAGTTAGAATGAAGTAAACTGGTACCTTTACTTCTTTTGGGGGAGGATCCTGGGCGAACCTTAGAACGTTTTGGTTTAGATTGTATTACAATATGTAAAATATTAATGTAAAACTGATCTTTATCGAATCCTTTAGAATCTTTGCTTGTACTTTAGTTAAAATCATGTTTAATGCTTGTATTAAGACTTTCACTGTAATAGTAAGTTAGAGTTTTTATATTTTCTAAATTGCTTCCGCATAACTGTATTTGCTCGTTACTGCAATTGAATAATCCGATCCGTTAGATTCTCGGTAGCACGCCCTGTCTGACCCGATACTTGCATTTAGCAAGTGGGTCTCGGTCAAAGCCTCCGTTGTGAAACGGTAGTTCTTTGGTAGAAGCGACTATTTCTGCCACTCTTTCCAAGCTCCCTTTACATGAGTAAATTTTTACGGTATGTTTGCTTGTTCTTTTTCTTTAAAATAATTTTTATCGTATAATAATATGCTTTTATTACGATATATTATTGCTCTGTTCATTTGTCTCTTGTTTTAGAGGATCTTATAAGACCAGTGAGAGTCTTATCCTTGTTGGTGAGCGGGCTACCAAATTCTCTAAGCAAGACGGTTCGATGTTGGTGAAGTACAAGGCTAGTGAGAAGCAGTGTGGGGTTATGAAGGTGTCGCTTGAGGCTGTTGAGCAACGTGTGAAGACAACTGTGGAAAAGGCCTGTAAGCTCTATGCTGAGTTAGAGGAAATACAGACTAAAGGTCCTGCTTCACCCAGTTATCCTCGAGTTCTTGCTGATAGGCTATTTAAGACGAAGTCATTCTTCAACCTTTTCGAGGAAATCTCTAGTTTTTCTTAGAATGTTGGTTGGTGTGAGGCTCTGATGTACCTACCGCAGAAGAACCCTGATTTGAAGGTGAAGAAATTACCCTCGCTGGTTAAGTGCGAGGAAATATTAGAGCAGTAAAAGGCTATGCTTAACTCCGAATTTATTAATAAAATTTTTATGAGGATGGGCTTCTTGATGCCTTGTTATCGCATCTTGTTGGTCTGCTTTCCCTGCTCTCTATTTCTGACCTGCGAGAGTGCAAAGTTGACTATCTTGACATCCTCCTATTCACTTCTCCTGATCCTACGCCAACTCCTAACCCAGAGTTTAATGCACTTGTGGAGAATTCTGCCCAGGACACGAACAAGGAAGATTCTGCTCTCGTTGCCCAGAATGCATCTGCTTCTCGCAACAATGTTAGTTAATTTTTAGAGATGTGGTTTGATTTGAGAGTATATGAATTTATGTCTATAACATATAATGGTACTTTTGTGCATGTTCAAACTATGTGTATTTTCTTTGATTCGAATTTGGTGTACCCACTACAATTTTATATTTTTCCTTCGTAGTTATTCGTATGCAGGATTTTGATATTTTAATAAACCATAAGTTTTAAACCTTCTTGACTTGTTGGGATCTAGTGTTCACTTTAAGTATCATCCCGGATTATATCTTTCAATTCTTACTGCCCTAGTAGGTTGGTTGAAGCTACTAGTTCCTTATCCCTAGCATATTTTGAGCTGCTTTCTACTGATCATTTTTCAATTGTTGGGAGTTCTGATTTAAAATCCATTCCATCATTTCTTGGATGGCACGCCTCTACTTCTTTATCATCTCCATCTCTTCCTATGAATTGCCCTTGTAGTAATTTTGTTCCTAACGGTTACAATATTGAATCCCTTGACAAAGATATCGTTCGAAGCTTAGTTGATTTTGAATATGTTGGTGTGCATATTTTTTCGTTCAAGCTTCCCAGTCGCGTTTAGGAATAGGCAATGTTCCTAGGCATTCAGCTCAAATATATGCTTCTTAGCGTCAATGATCTAGAGCTTGGACGGAAGAAGACCATGAATGAGTCATTGGACTATATCCGTGAGTTGAAAAGATTTTGCGCTGAACAAAATGACCTTATTCAACGGTAGCAGCTAAGCTTAGTTAAAATTATTGGTCAACAAGAAGATGTGAAAAATTTTTCCGCGAATAAAGCACGCGAGGCTTATCAGAAAATCGCCATCATAGATAAGCAGTGTTCGTATTGACCAATTATTAGATCGTCTGAAGAAGAAGTAGGATGAATGTGACCATCTTTCTAAATGTTCCGCATGGTGGCAAAACAGGTTTGACAAAACAGTTCACTGTGAATACCTTGTTGCGTAGTGATAATGATCACCTTCGTGTTGGGTGAAAATGCCTTGATTCCTGTGTACATCATCTTGAACAAGCTTGTGTTGATTATAAAGATAAACTCGGGGCTGTTTCCACAGAGCCTTGTAGTTCCACTGGTCGTGGGGATTTAACTATGAATATTGGTGGTTAGAGGGTTAATTTGTCTAAGTATGTTAGGTCACACATTCGTCAGCTATATGAGGAGATACGTAACTTGAAAGATTTTAATAAAAGTTATCAAGCCACCATGGATGTGATGAGTGTTCAACTTGATCGCAGATAATTCGGTCCTATAACTGACTTTAAAGCGTACTATGCGAAGCATCTTGATCGTATGCAGCGAAGGGTTGTAACCCGCAATCCTGCTTACTTATATATGAAATGGCACTATAATCATATTTTATGTGAGGAGGAACTGCAAGCTGAGCAATCTCGTTGTTCTGGTAGTTCGTCTTCTACTGGGCCATCTTGCGCGCCTAGGCTTTGATAACTTTCTTTTAGGAAGCTAAAACTAATCCGTATCAATCTACAAAAATATATAAAAAAAAGTGCTTATAACCAAGGTAGCAACATCGATTAAAAAAGTAAATTGCTTTGTAGCCAACAGTGTTCGAGAAAGTCGGAGACTTGCTTTTGTCTTGATCTCCATAATCACCCTACTTACTGAAAAGGCCAGCACTCATAATTCATTAAATATTTTCTTGACAAAATTTAAAGGAGTAACACCTTCATATAAAATTAAGAAGAGTAATTCGAAACTCCCACACGAAGAATATATCCAGACTACAAATAAGAAAAAGTTACCGGTGAAGAGCACGCCCATGAAGTAATTGAAACTTCTAAAAATGTTAGAACTCAGATTGATGACAGATGAATCCTACAAATAAAAAATGTTTGAAGCAGTGAAATTCTGAAAAATAATCACACTAAACAAAAAACACAAACACAAACAGAGAGAGATGAGACCAACCTTATTCGCAGTGGAAAACACACAAATTGATACTGATGAAGACTATACAAGCAGATGATGGCAAAAATAAAGCACGAAAGTGAACAAACCATTTGGCCTTACTTAGCACTTTTCTTAATCTCGGCAACGAATTTCTTCTCCCGTGTTTTCAGACCTTGCATCTCTCTCCCTATATCTCGAATTGATCGATCCAGCATGCGCTTATTCTCCCACAACAGCTTAAAAAATTATGACAAAAAACACTTTATTTACACATAACTGCCAGTTAGCAACCAATAATCCCAAATTTCAACCCGACCTTTTCTAATTTCTCAAAACCTAAGTAAACCCATTTTTTTGAAGGGATCATGCAAGAGGGTATCACAGCCGTAAAAATATAAACCTGTAGGAGTTTTTATCTAGCCGAAGAGGAGAATTATGGTAATGGATGACGCAACTCCTGCTTTAGCATCACTTGACACCACACTCTAATTTGGCCTTATAAATTATTGGATCAAATTCAAGTGTGTGAATGAAGAAAATGGAAAAGAAAAGCCAATCCATAAGAGCATAAAGTTAAGCAAATGTTCCAAACATAAACCCTAAACAAATCAATTAACCAAGTAAAAAAAATGCAAAGCTCAAATTATCCTAATTAGATCTCCAAGAACACAATATGAATCTACATGAGTACCTTGTAATAAGTAGTGCCATCTTCTTTAACTAACCCCTTATCAAACTTGTACTTCACATTCTACAAACACATTGCAACGAAATAATTTCTAACTTAATATCAACAAATACCCAATCCGGTAATCAAAAAAATCCATCAGAATAAAATGAAAAAACCACAGCTCACCGGAGTGATTGAAATGAGCAGGGGAGAGAATCTTCAATTTGAGGGTTTAAATTTCTCCACGAAATCATGTGCCACGGAGGAGGGTTCAGTTCCGGTGGTGATGAGGCATCGTCATCTATCGCTATAGTGGTAGGGATAAAGAGGGTGGAGGTCGCCGGGGGTGGGTAGAAATGGAGGTCGTCGGGGGCATGGTGGTGGAGGCGGAGAGAGTGTAGGTGGTGAAGGGTGGGAGGGATGATGAGGTGGGAATATAATTAGGGTTTCAGATTATATATAGCAATAAGTTTTAATGGTTGACATTAAATCAACAAAAGAAATGAATGGTATAAATTGGATAAGTTTTTTCCTTTCTTTTTGGAACTCGAGAGCAAACCCGTGATATTTTTTCTAAGTACCTAGCACCGGTATGAATTGGACAATATCGGTTTAAATGTATATGAAAAGCAGCGCTTAGCGCTGCTTGAAATGGCTTTTTTTCTTTCTTTTTGGAACCCGAGAGCAAACCCGAGAGAATGTTTCTAAGTACCTAGCACCGGTATAAATTGGACAATACCGGTGCAAATGTACATGAAAACAACTTCTTAATACTGCTTTAAATGGTTTTTATCCTTTCTTTTTGGAACCCGAGAGCAAACCGCGATATTTTTTCTAAGTACGTAGCACCGGTATAAATTGGACAATACCGGTGAAAATTTATATAAAAAGCAATTTCTTCGCGCTGCTTTAAATGACTTTTTCCTTTATTTTTGGAACCTGAGAGCAAACCCAGGAGATTTTTTCTAAGTACCTAACACCGGTATAAATTGAACAATACTGGTGCAAATGTATATGAAAAGTAGCAGCTTAGAGATGCTTTAGATGTTTTTCTTTCTTTCTTTTTAGAAGCCGAGAGCAAACCCGCGAGATTTTTTCCATGTACCTTGTACAAGTACAAATACCGGTGCCTAAGAAACAAATACCGGTCCTAACTCCAATATTTCAAAATTTTAATCAATCCCTCTAAAATTTTGAATGAAATTTTGGAAAAAATCATTTTCCCACCATAACTTAGAGGCGGCGAATCACAAAATTGAAGATACATGTACACAATTAAATGAGAGACGATATTGTGTTCAAACTTTGGGCTACAATGGGTGATCGGATACGCCTCTAACATATTTATAGAAAATTATGCTATGGCCCAATAATTTGTTACGACATTATCCTTCACTCAAAAATACACTATTTTTGTTATTCTTACATAAATATAGAAATAGAATATAAATAATTTTTTGGGTGAAATGTTGGAAAGTGCTAGTACATGTTCTAGAGTAACTTAGAGTTGATTACTTAGAAGTAAGAAAGAGAAATCGGAAAGGATTTCGGATATGTTCTTGTGCCTGATTGTTAATAAATATTCTTGACGGACTTGGAAATTACAACTGGGGTGTATAGGGTAGGATCATGTTCAAGCAGATTTCAATGTGGAGTTACGAGTAAGGTTTTTAATTTTTGCACTAGTTCCCTCCAAGAAAGTTGGAGTTGTCGAATCGCGAAGAAACAAAAGTGCAATTCAATAATATATGATTGCTAATTTGCTATTTGGGTATGTATAGGTGAATGAAAGGGCCTCTAAATTCAACATTGATTACTTCTACACAATCTTTGAAAATTACACTACGACCCAAAATTGTGTTACCCTATCATCAATTGCTCCCAAATATATAATTTATTCTTGCCAAAATATAGAAATATTAAATAAATAAATTTTTCAGCAAAATGTTAGAAAGCGCTAGTACATGTTCTAGAGTAACTTAGAGTTGATTACTTAGAAGTAAGAAAGGGAAATCGGAAAGGATTGCGGATATGTTCTTGTGCCCGATTGTTGATAAATATTCTTGGCGAACTTGGAAAATACAATGGGGGTTTATAGGGAAGCATCACGTTCGAGCGGATTTGAATTTTGAGTTACGAGTAAAGTTTTTACTTTTTGCACTTAGGTCCCTCCAACAAAGTTGGAGTTGTCGAATCACAAAATTGGTGACACCAAAATGCAATTCAATAATATACGATTGCGAATTTGCGATTTGGGCATGTATAGGTGAATGAAATGGTCTCTAAAGTCAACATTGATTACTTCTATACAGTTTTAGAAAATTACACTATGGCCCAAAATTGAGTTACCCTTTCATAGGCACCGATAATAGCACTGGTATATGTCATTTATCCCTATAATGGTGCTACAAAATTACCAAACCAGACACATTTTCTTCTTAGCCACTGGTATCTGGCACCGGTAATCTGAAAACTAGTGCTGGATTTATTCATAGGCACCAGTATTTTGGTTTATTGTCCCCTTACCAGTGCAAATGTTATCTATAGCACCAATATTACCATGCCAACAATAAATACCGGTGCCTATGTACCTATTTTCTAGTAATGTCAGTTCGAATTTTAGATCTGCAGTCATGTTGTACTAGAGATTTGAACCAGAAATAGGAAATTAAAATTTATGTATTATTTACCGAATGAAAGATATTGAAATATAGTTTCTAATGATATATGATTTGGATTTTCAGGATATCTGAATAGAAAGTTATGGTTGATTTAGTACTGAGTGATCAACCAATAATCTGCCTGATTGCTAATTCTGTTGTCACGTTGTACTAGATATTTGGACAAGAAATAGGTAATTAAAATTTATTTATGATATACCAAATAAAAAATATTAAAAATATAGTTTCTAATGATATATTAATTGGATTTTTAAGATGTCCGAGTATATAGGTCGATTTAGTACTAAGTAGTCAACCGGTAATCTATCCAATTGCCGTGTGTGTTTTCTGTAGTCACGTTGTACTAGAAATTTGAATGGGAATTAGGTAATTAAAATTTATGTTTGATATAACTAATTAAATATCTTGAGAGTTTCTAATGAAATATAATTTGTATTTTTAAGATATTTGAGTAGGAAGTTATGGTCGATTTAGTCCGAAGGGTTCAATAAGTAATTTGTCATGTTCCAGTCCGTGTTAAAGTGAATTGTTCGAGGATCAATCGTGTATGAAATTTAATGTTTGAACTATATAATGAAAGCTAATTGAGTCTAGTCCTTAAGGGTTTAATTTCAGAATTTTCTAAATAAATTGTGATTAAATATGTTAGTTTTCGTGGGTACTGGTCAATCAGTAATCTGTCTGGTTCCGGTCTCTGTTAAAGTGAATTGTTCAAGGGTCAATCGTGTATGGAATTTGATGTGTGAACTGTCTAATGAAATATAATTGATTCTAGTCCTTAAGAGTTTAGTTTCATAATTTTCTAAATAAATCATGATTAAATATGATAGTTTTCGTGGGTACTAGTCAATCAGTAATCTGTCCGATTTTAGTCCATGTTAAAGTGAATTGTTCAAGGGACAAAATCGTGTATGGAATTTGATGTGTGAACTGTATAGTGAAAGCTAATTGAGTCTAGTACTTAATGGTTTAATTTCATAATTTTCTAAATAAATTGTGATTAAATATGATAGTTTTCGTGGGGGGTACTAGTTATCAGTAATTTGTCTTGTTCCAGTGTGTGTTAAGTGAATTGTTCAAGGGTCGACCGCGTATGAAATTCGATATGTGAAGTTTCTAATGAAATCTAATTGATTCTTGTTCTTAAGGGTTTTGGTTTCATAATTTTCGGAATAATATGTGATGATTTATGAGTATTCTCGTGAGTACTGGTCGGTTGTAAATGGATCTTGTTCAGTTCGTGTTATGGTGATTTTTTTCAGTGGTAAATTGTATGGAATGCAAAGCGTAAACCGTTTAATGAAAGCTACATGAGTCTATTTTTAAGGGTTTAGATTTCATAATTTTTTAAATGTGCGTAGAAAGTTATTGTCGTTTTCATGAGTACTAGTCAGCAGTGAATCCTTCAATTTCATATCAGTTTTACGGTTTCCTTGTATTATGTAGAACTTGAAATATATTTTAATTAGTTCATGATATATCACATTTGTAGGTTTCATCGAGAATCATAGTCCTTAAGTTACAATAAAAGTGAGGGTTTCTACCTTTTCAAAAACTATTAAAACCGTGTTAGAATGAAAACTTTTCAAAACCTTTTCAAGAAAATATTTTGGAAACAAGCCTATTTTACAATCGTTTTTAAAGTTTATCCTTATCATTTTAAAACCAACTGTTTTAAAACCCATTGATCTAAATTTGTTATCGAATCATTTTATTTTAAATAAAGTTACTCGAGCCAATATTTTGCATTGCATATGCATATCTTGATCTTGATTGTGTACTCGTTACCTATGGGTGTACTTTATCGCCCATGTCCTTACTTGCTCTTAAATATTTACCTATTGTTATGGGTGTACTTTATAGCAATAGCCTAAACTGTATTACTGTACTGCCTATACCTGTATTGCCTGCCCTAGGATCCCAAAACCCTACTGAATAACCAAAACCCTGCGAGGTCGGGATAGGTCATGATCGATTGCTTAGGCCTTTTTAGGTTCCATCTGTTATCTCGAGATATACCCTCCTGTGACCAGTGACGTTGGTTTACCTTTTGTCCTGATGGCTACTGGCGTGTTTCGCATAGCATGGAGTGATTATCTGGATCCCGTTTTAAGGCTATGAGTAGAAAGCCCCGATAACCTCCAACCTGACATGTATCCTAATCTATGTGATATTACTATCGTGCTAAATGATATACTGCCTGATATTGTTTCGTAAGAAATGAATTGTATGTGATGTTACTTGTGACTGATCATGCGTGACATGCTCTCTTGCTTACTACTTCAAGTGAATAAAAAATATTTTCTTAAAATTGCATGCATGCATGGCATCCTGATTGCATCACGAAAAATGGTTGCGAACTTGGAACCCTCACGGGCGAAAGCTCACCCCCACTCTTTGTAAAATCTTTTTAGGTTAAAGTACTAGGTAAGGTACGAACGTGACTTACAACCTTAGTTTCATTTATTCGTTTGAAGACACGCTTTTGGATTATGCAATTAGCATTTATTGTTCCCATTTCCGTTGTAGACAAGAATAATTGTTAAGAGTTTATCATTGTAATAAATGTCCCCTACAATTTTAGGTCGGGCGTTACATAGTCCCTCATGAACTGCTTTCATGATTTCACTTACTTGGGATGGTCCCACACACTTTATCCATGGAGATAAGAAACCAGTTTTGCATAAGATTACTCCTTCATAAATGTAGTTGTGCGACCTTAATTCTAGCTTTCTAGCCAGGAATCTATCTTCTAGTAGTCTTCCTGTTTCGAAGTAGTCCCTTAACGGTGTCATCCAGTTTATTTCTTTTGTCTGTACTGATGACATAGTTGTTTTGGCCGTACTTCTAACTGGTATGATCTCTATATTGACATCACTCTCTCCCAGCAATGAATCAAAACCAGCAGTCGCCAGTTTAATTAAGGTGCTTGCCTTGGTATTTTTTGCCCATGGTACATGTTGAATGTCAAAGTATTCAAGTTGGCTCATAAGTTGGCATACTTTCCTTAAATACTTTATCAATTTCTCCTCTCGTACCTCATAGTTTTCACGAACTTGTTGGACTACTATCTGTGAACACTGAAGCACTTAACGCACTTGATCTTCATCCTGATTGTAAGATCCAAGCCACGTATTAGTGCTTTGTGTTCAACTTCGTTGTTTTTGAGTGGGAAGTCAAAACGAAGCGAATATCTATGTACTCCACCATCTGGATTTACTAATAGCAATCATGCACCACAGATTTATTTGTTGGATGCTCCATCAACAAAAAAATTCCATGCGATGTCTGTCCACTTTGATTTCCCTTTGTTTAATCCCAAGTTATCCGGTGCACCTGCCTCTTGTGCATCTGCGCTTGTCATTTTTTCTATAAAATCTGCTAAGGTTTGCGCCTTGATTGCAGTTCGCTGCTGAAACATGATTTCACACTGTCCCAATTTGAGAGCCCATTTAGCCATTCTGCCAAATGATTCTGGCTTTCTCAACATATTTTTAATTAGGTAGTCAGTATACACAACTACATTGTGACTTTGAAAGTAGCTTCGCAGCCTCCTTGCTGAATAAACTAGCGCAAGATTTAATCTTTCAATTGGAAAATACGCCATTTCCATGCTTGCAATATCCTGCTGATGTAGTATATCGGCACTTGTCTTTGCCCTTCTTGACAAACCAAGACCAAACTCACTGCTTTTCTCGAAATTTCCAGGTACAAGTATAGAGTCTCCCATGGTATTGGTGCCTTCAACTTCGGTAGTGCTTAGAGCTGTTCTTTTAATGAGTCGTACGCTTTCTGACTTTCCTCATTCTAGCTGAATTTTTAAGCTTTTTTAAGGATGTCGAACAGCTAGAAATGTTTTTCCGTAGATTTGGAGACGAACCTGGTAATCGATGCTAAGGATCCCATCAACACCTGCACTTCTTTAACTGTTCACGGTTGAGGCAGGTTTGACTATTGCCTGTATCTTTTCCGGATTAGCTTCAATCCCTTTGAAGGATACTTTATAACCCAAAAAATTCCTACGCCTACTTTAATTATGCACTTCTTAGGGTTGAGTTTCATACCAATCACACTTAGCGTATCCAGGGTTTCTTTTAAATCCTGCGCGAAGTGATGCACCTTTTTGCTTTTGATCACCATGTCGTCAATGTATGCTTTCACATTTTGTCCTATTTGATTGCAAAATGCAGTGTTGAATACTCTTTGATGTGTTGCACCCGTGTTCTTTAGGCTGAATGGTATTTTCACATAGAAAAACACTCCAAAGCTTGTTATGAAAGCTGTCTTTTCCGCATCTTCTGGATTCATCGGTATCTGGTGGTATCCTTTGTATGCATCCAAGAATGCTAGGACTTTATAGCCTGATATTTCTTCCACTAATTGATCGATTTTCAGTAATGGATAGGAGTATTTTGGACATGCTTTGTTTAGGTCAGTTAAGTCTATGCACAGTTTCCATCATGCATATGATTTCTTTACCATCACTGGATTTTCCAACCACTTTGGATAAACTACTTCCTTAAGGATACCGGCATGGAGCAATGCTCTAACCTCCTATTCGGTCACTTTATGTCTATCACTAGCGAAGCTTCGTTGCTTTTGTTTAATTGGCTTGATCGACTCATCAATATTTAGGGAGTGGGTAGCTATGTCCAGATTGACTCCTCCCATGTTCTGCACAATCCAGGCGAATGTATCTTTGTGGCTTTGCAGAATTTCTTTCATATTTTCTTTAACTTTTCTTGGAAGATATTTTCCTATCTTGACACACTTGGAAGAGTCATCCTCAACCAAAATGACAATTTATGTTTCCTCTTCGAGATCCACTTCAGATTCTGCTTTCTTGAGAGAGCCTTTATTCGATATTGTGCTGACCATATAATTTTTTGTTCAACACTTCTTCTTGCCCTCATTGTAGTGACCATGCATTGCCTAGCTGTGTGCTGATTGCCTCGTGTTGTTGTGATCCCCGTTGGAGTTAGAAACTTCATTCCTAAGTGATATGGGGACCATATCGCTTTCGTTGTGTTCATCCATGGTCTACCAATGATGGTAATGAACGGGCTTTGTGCATCAATGACAACAAAGTCACTCATGACAATGCAATTTTTGTCTTTCTCACCTATGGTAACTGACAATTGTATGCTACCTAAAGGTGTGTCTGCTTGTGCAGTAAAGATTGTAAGAGGGGATGTATACCTCTTCAAATCAGTTTGCTTGAAACAGAGTTTGTCGAAGAAATTAACAAATAAAATATTAACAGCACTCCTATCATCAACGAATACTCTGTGAACTATGGCGTTTCTAATTTTAGCGATAATTACCATCAGGTCATTATGAGGTAAAGCATTGGGAGCTCTGTCTTTCTCGCTAAATGTTATTATTTCATCACAGTGAAGTCTTCTATCAGTTGGTTCCTGTGGTGGATAATATCTAGCCCTAGCTTTCCAGGCGTTGTTAGACAGAGCTTCAGTCAATCCACAGATCAATAGAATTACTTTGTATGGGGAATCGTTTTCCAAGTCTTCTTCATAATCCACCACTGTTGTCATTTTCTTATTCTTCTTTGTATGTTCATTGCGCCTTGATTTTTTTCCATGGAGTTTCCCGACTTGTTTGCTTCGCTATAACGGTTTCCTCCACCCTCCTTTCTGTGCTGGCTTAAATAACCATTTTACAAATTCTCTTCTACTTTTTATTTTCAAGTCTCTGCAGTATTCAACACCATGCCCATGATCCTTGTGAAAGGCTCAATAGTATTCCCTAGACCATTTTTCTGGTGGTGCCATCATTGACATGGGTTCTCAAAACAACTCCTTGTTTGCCTCCTAAATTTCCTTTCATGGTTTTGTCAAGGGAGTTTCTGGAAACAATGTCATTTGAGCTCCCGATTCTTTTCCCTTGAGAGGTATATTCCCTCTTCCCTTTTAAACAAAACTTCTTTGTGGATTTTCCATTACCCTTTTTTCACCTCGCTCGCGCTCTATTTTTCTGTTATTTGCTTCTTCAGCCTACACATGTTTTTCAATCATCTTCTGCAATTCTCTTGGGTTCTCAGGCCTATTCTTAGTAAGTTCCTTATAGAACTCTCCTGATCGCATACCTCCCGTGAATGCTCCTAGTGACGATTAGAACGATAGCTTGCGTACTTGCAAACTTTCGGCAACAAACCTACTGTGATATTTTTGGAGGCTCTCATCACTCCGATGGACTATGTTGTTTAAGTCAGCTATCGTTTTGCTAAATTTCTGCTTCTGATAGAAGTGCCCCAAAAAAAGTTCTGATAGCTGCGCCTCAAAAAAAGGTCTGATAGCTGCGCCCAAGACCGAATACTTTCACTCAGTAGGTTGTTAATACAGTTTAATCATTGTTCCCATAAGAAAATAGGGAAATCTTTCAAACTAGTTCAATTTCCGCATCCCGAAATCGCTTATTGTGTCAATAGGAATTTAAGAATTCCTTTGGATCTGTTGTCCCATCATATATTTTGACATGCAACAGTAGCTAGAATTATTTTGCCAATTTGAAATCGCGAAGATGCGGTGCTAACGGTGACCGGTCTGTATCATCCCGTGCCACTATATCCCTTAACTCTTCTTCATAATTAACGTTTTCGTGCATATGAATTACTTTTTTTTATTTCTTTTTTGGGGGTTTTGGTTTGATAGTGGCTAAGAACTGGTTATACAGATACTCTCTATTTGCTTCTAAGGAAGCTGCGAAAGCTCTCCTCTCCTTTTTTTATTTGCGTTGGGAGATTCAGCTTCTTCTGCATCATCGTATGTATCTTCCTAACTGTGATCCTGTTCTTTACTGGAATCGTATTCCTGATCTCGACTGGGATGCATGTCTTGATTAAGTCCAGCGCTCACTCGTGTGTATGATGATTATGGCTTCTCTCGCTTCTTGTGAAAACCATGGTTATCCTGAAGGGAATAAAGGACTAAAAAAAATCTTCGTCCCCACACATGGCCCCAATGATGCGGTATTCATGGTCAAGAAAATGTTTGGTGATCACCGTTGGTGAATGTGAACCTGTAAGAAAGGTCCCGGAAGTAATTCCGGGGAAAGTGTTCTGATGATCAAGTCAGTTCTTTCTCATAGAGAACTGGAATTTCTCAGTTTAGTCTCACTTACATGAATCTGTGTTGCTCTCTTTGTATTTATAGATGTCCGCAATCATGGTTCCGCATTGCCAGCGTCTGAGATCGTGGGTTGTATCATGGTCCCTACAATCTCGATTCATGGCTAAACATTGAACGTGGTACCACATTTATCAGTTCGTGGCTGAGTCTCTCAGACATGACTCCATCTTTCTCAGTTCGTGGCTGAGCCTCCTGGTCATGGCTCTGGTTATCCCTATTCATGTCTTAGTCTTAAGCTGGGCCTAAAAGCCAGTAGCCTTTAATTTGTGGGCTAGGTATACACCAGTTCTAAATAATTAAAATACAAAAAATTATAATTAAATTTTAGATAAAAGTGCATTTTAACCCTATATTTTGGTCGAAAGTGTAGAATTGAACTTATAAAATGTGAAGGTGCAAAAATAACCCTTAATTTCATTAACCAAAATGTCAACAACCAAATTGGCATGAATAGGTGAAATGACTATTATACCCCTGAATTAAAAAAATCAAAATAAAATAAAATAAGAAAAGACAATCATATCCCCTTCCTCTACAACCCTCTTATTCTTCCCATTTCTCCTTCCTTTCTCTTGAGACTCTTATCTCCTTTTCTTCTTCCCGCCAACCACCCATCAACCATGTGACAACCACCCATCACCACTCCTGCCCCCCCCCCCCCCGTCCCCGCCACCACCAGCCCCAACCACCACTATCCACCCAAGCCTCATATGCACAACAACCCTCAGTCCTTTCACCACCCATCCTCCAGCGGTGATGTACTTTGCTAACGAAGGATTCTCTCGGTATTTCTAGTACCATCGCCAGCGACGGCGAAGCCAAGAGGTGGCCAAGTGAACTTCGAACCTGGCGGTTGATTCTCTCAGCATTTTCGGCACCACCGCCAACGACAGCTGAGCAAATGGTGTCTAAAGTGAGTCGCTTGTTTGAAGGAAGGTCCGGGAAAGGGAAAAGGGAAAGCTTCGATTATTGTTTGGTGTCTAGTGTGAGTCAATATGGCGGCGGAGGCAGGTCTTGGAAAGGGAAGGGGGAGAGCTTTGATTGCTTGGAGAAGGCGGCGGGGACAACTCTAGTTGGTTCGACTGTGGGAAAGGGGAGAACTTCGATTGTTTAGAGGCGGAGGTGAATTCGAGTGACCCAGAGGTGGGATGTTTTTATTTGAATCAGTAGGTGATACCTGTTGGTTTTCCATTCGTATTATTTTAAATTATATGAGTTCTAGACCTTCATTTGTTTAATTGTCATTCTTCAATTTCAAATTCTTCCATCCTTTTGTTTCTCAGTCAGATCTGCTTCATTTTCTCTCTCACGATTTCATCCTAAATCTCTTTTATTTAATACTCATACCAAGAGGGGATTTTATAAAGTCGGTGCTAGGCGGCGACGACTTAGGTTTAGGGTGTTTGAAGAGGTTTAGGGTGCTTGAAGAGATTTAGGGTGTGAAATTGGAGAAGAATTGGGTAAAACTGCACATTTTAAGGGGGGTATAATGGTCATTAGATAAGTTAGGGGATATTTTTGTCCTTTCACTTTAGGTCAATATCTGAATTGCATCGGTCAATGGATGAATAGTGTAAATTGGGTAAAACTGCACATTTTAACAAAAACATAGGGTTACTTCTGCACTTTCAAAATTTACAAGGTCATTCTTTCACTTGTGTTTTTCAATTCAAATTTCCTAAAATCATAATCGTCTCAAACGCTTTCAATTGTGTTGCTCTACCACTGGATTCAGGTCTTGTTCGCCGCCCCGAATACACTAACCATCACCCCATAAATTATATTATATCTTATATTTTCGTTTATAATCTGTGCATGGGCACGAGTGTTATAATTTTCAACATGAAAAAAGGAAGCTAGGAGCCAAAAAAAAGTATGGAAACTAGAGCCCAAAAAATGGAAACTAGAGGAATTCTGTTAATGCCTGCATGTAACATGAAAAAAGGAAGCTAGGAGGCAAAAAAGTATGGAAACTAGAGGAATTCTGTTAATGCCTGCATTTAACAATGCCTGTGAGATCTCAACTCTGAGATGCACCGTGGAGCGGACATGGCCGGAAGACAGCCCAAGTCCACCGACTTCGGCCGATCTCTTCCGATCAAAGTAGCATTCTGCTCCGTCTTCCTCCTCCTCCTCTCCCTCGCCGCACTCTACCACCTCTCCTCCTCCTCCGCTACTGCCTCCGCCGCCGCTTCATCCGACGCTTCTCAGTCGCCGGACTACTCCTTCCTCACCTCCCTCCGGAAGTTTCTCTCCCAACCGCAACACCACCCAAATGACGTCGTTCAATCCTCGCCGGAAAAACTAGACGATTCAATCTGGAACACTGAGACCAATCGTCTCTACGACGGATTCGCCTCTCCGTCTCCAATTATGGTTTACGTCTACGATATGCCCTCCAAATTCACCACCGATTTGCTCAGCCTCTTCATGAAGTCCTACAAAGACAACTCCAATACCACCTTCAATGGCACCCCCGTCAACCGCCTCATCGAGCAGCATTCCGTCGACTACTGGCTCTGGGCCGATTTGATCGCGCCTGAGGCGCAGAGACCGCTAAAGAATGTGGTGGTGAGGGTTTACGAGCAGGAGGAAGCGGACCTTTTCTACATCCCCTTCTTCACCACCATCACCAACTTTCTCCTCCGGGAGAAGCAGCAGTGGAAAGCTGTTTACAAGGTGTGAGTGCTTTACTGATCACTGATTAATCTGAAACCATGGTGGAAAAAGATAGATAAAAATGCTCTCTTTGTTAATTTTACTGATTTGAATCATCTACGAGGCTTTAGAGTGGGCGTCGAAACGAAGTTTGACATGTTTCCCTGACCAAAAGAATGAATTGTGCATCATAATCTGAAACCATGTTCTTAAAAGATAGATAAAAATGCCCCCTTTGTTAAATTGATTGATTTTTACTGATTTGAATCATGTAGGAGGCTTTAGCGTGGGTGAGGAATCAGCCTGCGTGGAAGCGATCGGAGGGAAGGGATCACATTCTTCCAGTTCATCACCCTTGGTCCTTTAAGACTGTTCGTAAGTTTATGAAAAAAGCTATCTGGTTGCTGCCTGATATGGATTCCACTGGGCATTGGTGAGTGAACTATGCATTGTTTGGCTTTTGTAATAGTAGCATTGGTTCATAATCTGACTCAATTCATTAGGTACAAGCCCGGGCAAGTTTACCTGGAAAAGGATCTCATACTTCCATACGTCGCCAATGTCGAGTTTTGTGATTCCAAATGCTTATCTGATAGTGAGTCTAGGAGGACTACATTGCTGTTCTTTCGTGGAAGATTTGAAAGAAAAGTTGTAACAGTCTATCTCACTTTGTACCTCATTATGGTTTTGTTTCTGAAGGTTTGCAGCTAACGGGTGTTAGTGGTATTTTTCAGGGCGGAGAGATACGGTCCAAACTTGTGACATTACTCAGTGGCGCTGAAGGTGTAACGGTGGTGGAGGGAACAGCTGATGAGGCTGGTAAAGAAGCAGAGCAGAGTGGCATGCGCAAGTAAACTTCAGTTGCTATCACTGAATTGCTATATAATTTTTATCAATCTTTTGAATTTATTAATGGTTATAGCACAATTTCTGGTGATCAGGTCTAAATTTTGCTTGAGTCCAGCTGGCGACACTCCATCGTCTGCTAGATTGTTTGATTCAATTGTCAGTGGATGTATTCCGGTTATTGTTAGTGATGAACTCGAGCTTCCTTTTGAAGGAATACTTGATTACCGCAAGGTGCGTATGATTACTGGCTTCTGAAATTGATCTTTTCTGCATTTTATGGTTTACTTTGTAATAGAAAAGGATAGTAGAGAGTGTAAGTACAAACTTTGTATTGGGGTTGTAATCTGAATCTGATTATTATTGTGATATGATGATTGTCTTCTTGATACTGCTGATTATTTTGCAGCTGCAACCTGGCTGGAGGAGATCCCATGTCCATTTTACGCCTGCTTTGTGCCGCCATTTTTGTTTCCGCCCTCCTTTTAGGGATTGGGTCTTATTACTTCACGGGCAACTCCAGGTAGGTGGACGTGCCAGAGCATATCACTGTCTTATCTGATTTTCAGTCCACTGTCCAGCAATGTGTGGTTCGTTCTCTTCTGCTTCCTTGTACAAAATCAATGTTATGGTTTCTTAAATTCGATTTTCAGTTAACTAATAAATGGACAAATAGTGTTATTGCTTACCTTTCTACACACACATATATATGCTGGTGTTACATGACAATCCGTAGTAGTTAGAGTTAGTTAGAGTTAATTTAGTGTCATATTCAGTCATTGACGCAGTATTTACCCTCTTTTACTCTAGTGTCATGTTTAATTATGATATTTTTGTGATATATATAGTATTTTGATAATTGCACATTAGGTCCCTAGATTTATTAGTATATTCAAAGCAAAACCCCATCCCAAAATTAAGATTTATACTAATTGCATAACAGACTCTACCTAAACTTTAGCCTGCATAAAACAAATTTTTGTGAACAAACTTTTACACCAATACACCAGAAAAAAGAATTGTGACCGAATAATAAAAATTGATTAATATTAATTGATTAATATTAAAACTCCAAGTACTTACGTGTTTTAAATGTATTTAATTAATAAAACTAATTAACGGAGTTTAATATTAAAAATACAAACAATATTAAATAATTTTTTTGTCATTACGTACTTATGTATTTTCAGTATTTTAACTATTTTATATTATGGTAAGATACAAATATTATACCGAGGATAATATTTTGACTCATCAATAAAATAATATTGATCATAGTATTTAATTTTAAATTTCTAAAAAAATTATTTATTAATTCTATAATATAATTTTTATTTGAATATTCCAAGGAAGAAAATTAAATTTAGAGTGACGTAAGATGAAAAAATATATAAATAAAATAAATAAAAATAAATATTTTTTATTGAATGATTAATTTTAATACCATACTGATGCAGCATATGGATTTTAAAAGAACGAAAAATAAACATGGTAAAATGAAGGAAGGAAAAGCAGTAGGCAAAACACTCCCGCATGCTCTCAAGTGTTATTTTACATGCCATTTTATTTTACAAACTTTGTTCTATTCAAAAATAAATTGCACATTATGTAATAATAAGTGAACTGAATTGAGGTGAACATTCACCGTGAGAGCATGCATGAGTGTAATCATGCAATAAGAAATCAAGTAACTATGCTAATCATGCAACAAATTAATAAAAAGATACAAAAACTACAAATGATAAAATCTTGGGGGTAATAGATTTCCGCTTCCGAACCTATTATCTATCCTTGAATCCATGACTTGTTCACCACTTTAACTTCTTGTTGTGAAGATAAATCTTCTATCCTTCTTTGATAGTAGTTTACAAGAGCGAACTCGACATCTCTAGTTAAACCTCACCAATGACTGCTTTAGTCGATCAACGACTAAAAGTATCATATTAATGGAATTAAGAACGAATAAACAACAAACTTGGTAACACTTATAAACACTACACCGTGTCTAAGCATTGAACCAATTCATGCATTTACACAAGAATAGCCAAGAACGTGCAACGTTCATAAACTTCTATTTATTACACAAAACAAACCTGATAAAGAATTCGACATTATCACATTTATCTAGCAATTATCAAATCACCAACTGTGTGTGACTCTGTAGGTTCAGTCATAATAAGATGCAAGTTCAATATAATTGATGTTAGCTTATCGAAAGCGATTTCCAGCTAAACATTCTGATCACTCAAAATAACTGAAGTAATTATCTCCGTGATTAATCCTCCAACTATATATGGAAAATGCACATTGGATGAAGGACACTATTCCAACAATCTCCCACTTGTCCTTTAGACAAGTGTCCATTCATATTCCTTTGTTACTTAATATTTTTATCTGAACATAAGGTAAGATAATGTGTCAACCTTATCAAGTTCAACTACATTTCTCAAATTCCCGAGTCAAACTGTTAATACAAATGATTAATCTATAATCGATCTGAGCACAACCATGCATTTTACAGTCCCAACTCTCAGAGAGACCCATAAGACAACAATCTCATGTAAATGAGAGGACAATCCCACCCTTGTACATTCAATTTTTCTCACTCGATTCATGACAACCCAAGAACTGCTTTTATAGTCTCCTTTTATGGTACGACGTTTGACAGCCTCAAGGTACACCAATCCACAAGCAAGCAAACACTGAAGTACTCAAGTATGAGGAATACAATCCTATAGTTAATGAGACATACTTATGACATTATCTTAAAGTATTCTCACGACGGGTATGTCCAATACAAGTTCCCAACTTGCATCCATGCAATTGATTCATGACATCCCATGTCCTTCAGCCCATGAAACAGCGCTGTGAATCAACTTGCAAACTAGTCTTATCAGTCATTAGTGTCCATTCTCAATGACCTGGACTAGGGACACAATCAATCTTACACTCCAGTTCACTAAATAGGGTTTCATTATCCAAGACATATTCTTGATAACCTATTTGGAGATGTAAATTGATTTTGGACTTTCATCCAACATTAAACCATATTAAATGAATGTGATATGATAATTTTATAATATTTTGAATGGTTCAATCTTCAATGTCTAAAATCACAAAATGATAACTAGACCATCACAGAAATACAACCACTATCCAAAGTGCTAGATTCATATCACAAATGTGTGAGCCCTAGGCTCCATTTGTGGAAGAGGTTTAGATTTCGAATTGACAATTTGTCATCCTTTCTCACTTACATATAACAACTTCATCATTTTCTACAAATTCTCAAAGTATGCAAAAACTGAGGATAAATATGAACTCATTGGGTTCCCTTGGCTCCTTTTGCCTAAGCGATGACTCTGTCATTATCTCAATAGAGAGTCACCGAGTCAGCTAAAACAAGGACCACATCAAGTTAAGTGATGAATTTCCTGATTCAAACATCTTCTGATGCAGCTTCCAAAGCAGCAATGTACTTAGCAACAGTGCTTTACTTAGCATTTTTCACAACCAACTCATTTTCACTATAGACCCAGGAATTCATCTTTAGTTTATTTAAAGCACTAAAACATTTTCTTGGCCACACACCAATGCACCTCACCTTAGTCTATTTTATATCTCACTGTCGTGGTCTAAGCATACGAGATATAACTGTGAATACATATCATAACATACATGGTAGACCATATTCCATATGCATAAGCGATCATACTCATTCTCTTTTGCTCATCGAATTTTGATAAAAACTGAGTCCTCCTAAAGTCATGTCATGAATCATGGGTAGAAAATCTTTTATGATCTTTCATATTGAACCTATCAAACATCTTACCTAGTAAGTGTTTTGTCTAAGGTC
>JAULKM010119912.1:0-21206 GCA_032355605.1 Rubia tinctorum | reverse complement strand
TGTATGATATTGTGTTAGGGTTTGGAGAAATTAGCTACTTCTCCCTTCTTTTGATATGAAATCCAATAGCATGATTTAGATCTTCTAATGTTGTTGATGATTTGATGAATGCTAGATAAATTTGATAATGTCGAATTCTTTGTCATGTTTGTTTTGTGTAGCAAATGAGAGAAGTTTATGAACGTTGAACGTTCTTGACTAATCTTATATAAATACATGAATTGGTTCAATGCTTAGACACGGTGTAGTGTTTATAAGTATTACCAAGCTTGTTAATTCTTTGTACTTAATGTCATTAATGGGATACCTTTAGGCATTGAATGACTAAAGGGGTCATTAGTGAGGTTTGGCGATAGATGTCGAATTCACTATTGTAAACTACTATCAAAGAAGAGTAGAAGATCTATCTTCACAACAAGTAGTAAAAGTGCTGAATAGGTTATATGTTCAATGATAGATAGAATGCTTGGAAGTATAAGTCAATTGCCCCCAAGATCTCGTAATTCGTGTTTAATCTCGTTTTAGTTATTGTTGCTTAATTATTATATTTGTATTGTTTATAGTGTAACTTGTCTTTAAATTGATAACTTAGAAAACCCAATCCACCCCCCCCCCCCCTCTTTACATGCTTTTATATATATGCATGTTTCTATATATAGCGTAGTATTTACCATTATATGAGCAAACGCTTAGAAAAATCCCTTGTCTCCGTGAACAACCCCGACTTGCCATTATCTTCTTAGATGTAGTTAAGAGCACTTTCTCTGTGAAGTGAATCATAGGATAAAGTTACAAAAAACCTTGTTAAAGAACTATCTTTACTATAATAGGATGATAACTAATTTATATTTAATTATAATTGAGTTTTGATTCTGATTCAACTATTTTATTTTTTTTTTATGGCTAGGTACCTTAGATTAAATACTTAAGGTCATAGGACCAAAAAAAAATCAATTAAAACAATGCTATATTGAATGTAGTAACACTTAGTTATAAAAAATAGGTCAAAGATGAAAATAAAAGAAAATTACCATATTAATTATTTTACATAGAAGTCAAGTAAGACGGTTAAAGCTAGTGGATAAAAATAATAACCGACATAATGTATTGAGTATAGTCTTGAAAGACGCCTACATTTTGCTTTATGAGTACGAAGTTTTAGATATCTTGTTGTAGAAAATTTTAACTTTCTCGAAAGTGAATTACATAAAAAATGATTAAACAAGTTATGTTAAGAGTAAAATATTTTTTTAAAGGTGGTAGTCTAAGAACTAGCTAGTGACTATTAGTAAGACTTTAACAGAGACACTTACCTACTTAGCTGCTTAGCAAAATTTACTACACCAAAAGACAGTAATATAAGAAATCAGCAAACCCTAGAGCACGGTTACAACCTTGAAGAATCACCCACAATATATACGATATCTACATTTAAACTGATATATCGATAAAAGAAGTTATAACTGCTATAATAAATTTTCTATATTGTAAGATAGCCCGATAATCTAGAAATACTAAAATAGAACATAAGGTTACTTATAAATTACGAAAAAATTCTTACATCAAAACAATTTAGACATAGAGAACAAAACAAAATCGAAGGAAAATAACAACATTACAACAAAACTCTTTAAATCAGAAGTAAATACTTGTATGTCTAGACATATTTTTAAAACTTACTGACAATATGGGAAATTTTTGTTTAGAGAAAATAAATAGAGCAAAATAAGGATCTGGCTTATTAGTATTTAGACCAATTATTTTTCCAAATAAATAATAGCATCCATATACACAAATATTATGAAAGTTAAATATCTTGAAAAATTATTTAATGTTTGATTTACAAGAGAACACAAACTTGCTTGAAAGGAACATATAAACGCAAGAGGAGAAAAGAAAACGTGAGATAAATCTAATATCTACTCCTTTATCCTGATTAATTAAACTTCTCAAATAAATGATTTTTTTAAAAAAAAACTAATTGTCATATTTCAAGAATATGTCAGAAAAACGATTCACCCAAGGTACATCACTACAAAATAAAAGCCATATAATGACGCGTATTTTGTGACAGGTAAGGAAATGTCACAATATTATCTCCACCTTCAGGTGTCACTAAAATATTTGTACGTGTTCATGTCACTAAACTGAATTGCTACATCAATCCATGTCACAAATTTAGTGACACTTATAAATTGAACTGCATCTTAAAGTGTCACAAAAAATATAATGATACTTCAAAGCATCACAAAGTTTTAGTGACACACTGAATAGAGGCACTTCATATGGCGTCACTAATAATTTTAGCGACGCGTTTATATATCACGGATGCTCAAAAAATGCGTCACAACTGGAAGGTTTTTTGTAGTGATAATAAATTTTGGTACCAAATTTGTTAAGTTCTTTTATATAGAAGTAATAGATGAGGAGTTAAATAACGAAATGGTATCAGAATAATATAGAATAGAAAAATCAAAGTGGTTGTAATGACCATTAAGATAATCAAACCGCAAGCACATAGTGTTTCATGTATAACATTCAAATATATATAATAAAATAAATAAATTGAATTTTGGGACAAAATTCTCTGAAGGAGGGATGATTGTAAGATTCTGCAGTTACACACGAGATTGATTTGTACTAAGGGTTTACGGAAAAAATTACTAGTTAATAAATCGCAAGCTACAACATTCAAATATGATAAGATATTAAAATAAATAAAATGTTAATACCTTAAATGATAAATTAAAGCATTAGAATGTAAAGAACTCTAGACATTATTAAGGGTGGAGATTTCGATGCAAATATAGAAATTAAATTGAATTATTATTAAAATATACACTACAAAAAAATCAGTTGTGACGCTTTTTTAGAGCATTCGTGACACTCAAAGGCATCGCTAAAATTATTAGTGACACCTAGTGAAGTGCATCTATTCAGCATGTCAATAAAATTTTGTATCGCATTAAATATCATTATATTTTTTTGTGACGCTTTAAGATGTAGTTCAATTTAGAAGTGTCATTAAAGTTGTGACATGGATTGATGTAATAATTCAGTGTAGTGATATGTGCACATGTCACTAAATATTTAGTGACAACTGAAAGTGAAGTAAATATAGTGACATTTCTTTACTTATCACAAAATATGCATCTTTTTTTAATGATATAAATACTAGAGTTACAAATGATTAAAATGCTAGTTAAAATATTGAGTAAAATGCTTAGATGACCTCCAGTTCTTTGAAAAGTGCAAATATAACACTCAGTTTTTTAAAAGTGCTAATATACCCATGGTCAATTTTTAAAAGTGCAGATATACCCATTGCCGCCAAAATATGTAAATTTATACCCGAGTACCCACTTTTTCCCTCCTAATTTATTTGGGTACAATCGCTCAATCCGATGACTTTGGGTACAACCGCACTTTCAAAAAACTTTGGGTTATATTTATACATAATAAAAAACTGAGAGTTATATTAGCAGTTCATTCTAAAATATTTCTTAGACAAAACATACTAATTGGGTTTACGCCAATAAAATAAGAGAGTACTGGAAAGTAATTAGCTGTTGAATTTATCAAAGTTCTTAAATATTTAATTATACAATGTTTTTATTGGAAAAGATCACCACTACGAAATAAGTCTAATGTAACACTTTGAAAGTGTTTTAGGCACTGAAAATGTCTAATTGGGACTATTCTGACATTTTTAATAAGTGTTGCTAAAAAATGTTACGATAGATCTAATTTGTAGTCGTGAATACACATATTTATGGTAAATAAATTTTAATACAATAAAATATAAAATATATTAAGTTAATGTTTAGATCTAATAATCTAAACTAAATAAGTGAGTCAAATCAAAATTGTAATAAAGACGGAATTAAAAAAATAAATATAATACATTAGTGTTGTAATTTGAATTTGAATTTGAATGAAAGAACATTTAAAAGAAGAAAAAAAATACTTGGCAATCAAGTCTAAGGCATTGGTGGAAGGTTGTATCAACCATTCACTTCCTAACGGATGAGATTGAACCAAAAATAAATAACATTTAAAATATAAAAAGATGTTAAAGAAAGAAAATAGGTAAACGAAACTCAGTCTCCAATTATTTTCTCGTTTTGGATAGATTTTTTTTTCCAAATAAGCTAGAAACCAAATGATTTTGCTAATGTCCAAGTCCATAAGGTAGAAACCTCTAAGAATATCAACCAATAAAAAAATGAATTGGAACTAGTATAAATAGCCCCATTCTTCTTCAGTAGAAATCAAACCCATGTCCTCTTCTTTTACATTTCTTTGACTCCATGATCCAATGACACCTCCCCATTTTCTTGTTGGTGCATACCTATTCCGTGAATTAGAGGTTATTGGCCTTTAGCCCCACCCCAAGATTCAATCACGAACTAACAAAAACGGTATGGTGCCAGCCACGAATCAAGAAAGGCGGAATCACGACCAAAACTCAGGTACGAACCGAGATTATAGCAACCATGATGCAACCACGATGTAACCCTTGATTTGAAACCTTAGTAATGCGGAGTCATGACTGCAATCTACTATAAATACAAGGAGAGCAACATTGTCTTAGGTAAGTGACACTAAACCGAGAAATACTAATTCTCTTAAAAAATGAACTGACTTGATCGTCGAAACTCTTTCGCGGAATCCCTTCCGGGATCATTCTTGCAGGTTCATAGTGACCAAACGGTAAATATCAGCCATCTAGCCCGATTGGGAACACCGCATCATTTGCCCATCAAGATAACAATGGTTTTCACCAGAAGCGAGAGAAGCAAGAATCACCATACACAAGAACGAACAGTTGGGTGCAATAAGAGTATGCGTCCCAGGCAAGATCAAGAACACTTTCCCAGTAAAGAATGGAAACACAGCAAAGAAGATAAGGAGGATGATGAAGAAGAAGCTTAATCTCCTAATACAAATAAAGAAAAAGAGAGGAGGGCTTTGGCAGATTTCTTAGAAGCGAACAGAGAGAATTTGTACAACCAGTTCATAGCCACTATCAAACCAAAATCCCCAAAGAGAAACAAAAAAGTAAGTCAAAGGCATGAGAGCCTTAATTACGAAGAACAATTAAGGGATATAGTGGCGGACGATATCATTGGCACCGTATCTTTGCGATTTCAAAATGCCAAAGCATTTCAAGCTACCTTTGCATGTAAAAAATCTATGATGGGACAACAAACCCCGAGGAATTACTACATTCCTGTCGCAACAGTATTCGATTTTGCGATGTGGAAATTGAATTAGTCTGCAAAGCTTTCCCTACTTTCTTATATGGGACATCGATTACAAGGTACGGAGACCTACCAAAATGAAGTATTCAATCTTGGGCACAACTCTCAGACTTGTTTTTGGGACGCTTCTATCAGAAGCAGAAATATACCAAAACAATAGCGGACCAAAACAACATAGTCTATCGAAGTGATGAAAGCCTCGCAGATTACCACACTAGGTTCGTCACCGATAATTTGCAAGTTCTCGATCTATCATTCCAATCATCATTAAGCGCATTCACGGGTGGCACGCGATCAGGGGAATTTAACAAGGAACTCACAAAAACATGCCTGGAAACTCAAGGGATTGCAGAAATGATTGTAAAGTATATGCAAACTAAAGAAGCAAACAAACGCAAGATAGAGCGCGAGCGACGTGAAAAAAGAATAATGGAAGATCCATAGAGAGGTTTGGTTAAGAAAGGGAAAGGGAATAATCAAAGGAAAAGAATCAGGGGTGCAAATGATACCATTTCCAGAAACTCTTTTGACAAGGCCTCGAAAGGAGATTTGGCAGGCAAACAGGGAGTTGTTTTGCGAACCTATTCCAATGGTAGCACCACCAGACAAGCTGTCTAGAGAATACTATTGTGCCTTCCATAAGGACCATGGACATGACATCAAATACTGCAGAGACTTGAGAAGCAAAATAGAGGAGAATTTCATAAATGGTTATTTGAGCAAATACAGAAAGGAATATGGAGGAAGCCGGTACACTGAAGCCAACAAAGTAGGAAACTCCATGGGAAAAACAAGGCACACCAGATATGCAATGCAAGAATTAGAAGATAGCAGCAACGGTGGATTACGAAGAGGGCCTGGAAAATGAGGCCCCAGAAAAGGTAATCCTATCAATCCATGAATCAACCAAATCTTTGTCTAACAACGTTTGGAAAGCCAAGGCTTGATACTAACCACCGCAAAAGCCTACTAATAAAAAACTTCATTTGGATGAGATAATAACGTTTAGCGAAGAAGATGCAGTTCCAAACGCTTCACCTCATAATGATCCAATGGACATTATTGCAAATATTGGAAATGCCTTAGTTCATAGGGTATTTTTGGATGATGGGAGCGCAGTCAAAATCCTATTTGTCGATTGCTTTTATAAATTGGGATTAAAACGAACTGCTTTTAAGAAGTCTACATCCTCTCTCACAGGCTTTACTGGATGAGTGGAGACACCTTTGGGTAACATATAGCTTCCCGTTACCATAGGTGAGAATAACAAAAATTGTACCATCATGTGCGAGTTTGTTGTCATGGACGCACAAAGTCCATTTAACGCTATCATCGATAGGCCCTGGATGAATATAGTGAAACCTAAATGGTCCCTGCATCACTTAGTGATGAATTTCCCATCTCCAGCAGGGATCGCAGCGATAGGGGGAAATCAGCAAATAGCTAGGCAGTGCATGGTTATCGCTATGAAAGCTGGAAGAAATGCTATATAAAAAAATGGTCAGCACCATTTCAGATAATGGCTTACTCAATCAATAGGACCCTTTAGTGTATATCGGAGAAGAAACTGAAGTTGTCATTATGGATGACGAAGACACTTCAAAGTGCGCCAAGTAGGAAAATCCATTCCCTTCGATGTGAAAGAAAAGGTGACGAAAATCCTACAAAGTCACAAAGAAACATTCGCATGGACTGTGCATAACATGGAAGGACTCAATCCAGAAATTGTTTCCCATTCTTCAAATATTAATGATTCGATCAAGCAAGTCAAGCAAAAGCAACGAAGCTTTGCTAGTAATAGACAGAAAGTGATCGAAGAGGAAGTTAGAGAATTGCTTCATGCTAATATTCTAAAGGAGGTAATTTACCCAAAGTGGTTAGCAAATCCAATGATGGTAAAAAAGGCAGATGCGGGATGGATGATGTGTATAGACTTCACTGATCTAAATAAGGCATGCCTAAAAAATTGCTATTATTTGCCTAAAATTGAGCAGTTAGTGGAAGCGATATCAGGATACAAAATTCTAGCATTCTTGGATGCGTATAACACTAAAAACTATTGAACCCAGAAGATGCGAAAAAGACAACATTCATAACAAGCTTTAGAGTGTTTTGCTACGTGACGATTCCGTTTGGCCTAAAGAATACTGGAGCAACATATTAGATAGTAGTTGACACTACATTTCGCAATCAAATAGGATGAAATGTTGAAGCATATATTGAAGACATGGTATTAAAATCAAAAGGGAATACAACTTCGCGCAAGACTTAAAAGAGATCTTGGATACGTTAAGTTCAATCGGTATGAAACTCAACCCCAAGAAATGCATAGTTGGAGTAGGTATGGGAATGTTTTTGGGTTAAAACATATCTTCCAAAGGGATTGAGGGTAACCCAGAAAAGATACAAGCAACAGTTGACCTTCCTCAACCGCGAATAGTCAAGGAAGTACAAGTGTTGATTGGATCCCTAGCATCACTTAGCAAATTTGTTTTGAAAGCTGCTGAAAAACATTTCCCGCTCTTCAAAATCCTTAAAAATGTCAAGAAGTTCAGCTGGAATGAAGAAAGTTAGAAAGCGTATGAGTCATTAAAAGAACATCTCCAAGCCTTGCAAACACTGAAGTCACCAATCCATGGAGAAACCATATATCTTTACCAAGAAATTTCAAGAAAAGTAGTAAGTTGAGTTTTGGTGCGTCAAGAAGGACAAAGAAAGGTGCCAGTATACTACGTCAGTAGAATACTATACAGAGTGCAGAGAGGGCGTGCTTGCTAATTGAAAGGTTAACTCTTACATTAGTATACTCAGCAATGAGACGCGAGCCTATTTTTTAAGGTCGTGGCATAGTTGTGTATACTGACTACCCAATCAAGAATATTTAAAGCAAGCCAGAATCGTCTAGTAGAATGACTAAATGGACTCTTGAATTAGGGAATTATGAGATCCAGTTTAAACCGCGAACTGCAATAAAGACGCAAGCCTTAGCATATTTCATCGCGGAAATGACAAACACAGAAACACAAGAGGCAAATACACCAGAAAATCTTGCAATCAACAAATGGAAATCAAAGTGGATGGACATTTCATGGAAACTACTCGTTGATGGAGCATCTAGCAAAGAAGGTTGCGGTGCAGGACTAGTAATGGTAAATCTAGACAAGGGAGAGTATAGATATTCGCTTCGTTTTGACTTCCCACTCACCAATAATGAAGCCAAATGTGAAGCGCTAGTACGCGGGTTAGACCTTACAATCAGGATGAAGGTCAAAAGAGTTAAGTGCTTTAGCGATTCAGAGACAGTAGTCCAGCAAGTGTGGGGAGATTACGAGGTACGAGAGGAGCAGTTGATAGAGTATTTAATAAGAGTTCGCCAGCTCATAAGTCAACTTGAATACTTTGACATTCAACATGTAAAAAGAAGTGAAAATACCAAGGCAAACGCCCTAAGAAAATTGGCGATAGCTGGCTTTGATTCGTTAATGAGGCAGAATGATGTGAAAGTGGAAGTCATACAAGTCAAAATTACAGTTATAACAACTATATCAACGGTTCAAATAGAAGAAACAAACTGGATTACACCGTTGAAAGATTACTTCGTAATGGGAAAATTGCCAACATACAAGATAAATGCCAGAAAGTTGGGATTGCGATCTCACAACTATGTTTATGAGGGGGAATCTTTTGCAAAAAAAAAGTTTATTATCTCCATGGATGAAGTGTGTGGAACTATCGCTAGCAAGCAAAATCATTAAAAAAAGTTCATGAAGGATTATGTGGAATGCATCAAGGATCACGAACAATTGCAAAGAAGTTAATTCTAGCAGAGTACTATTGGCCAACCATGTTTAACAAAATGCATGACTTCGTGCTAAAGTATAAAAGCTGCCAAATTAACACCCCGACATCGCATAAGCCATAAGCCATAAGCCTTTTAATAGAAATATGTGGAGCCTGGCCATTTGGAAAATGTAAAATTGACTTAGTTGGACCTTTCCCCAAAGGAGTTGGTGATGCAAAATTTCTTCACAAAGTGGGTGGAGGCGAAGCCATTGGGAAGAGTCACGGTAGAAGTAGTAAGAAAGGTTGTTTGATAGAACATAATTTTTTGTTTTGGAGTGCCACAAACCATTTTTACATATAATGGTACCAGTTCACAAGTGGGATATTCATGGAATAGTACTCGAAGTTAGGGATTTTGCAGAAATTCACGTATGTAGCCCATCCCTAGGCTAACGGCCAAGTGGAGGTAACTAACAGAACGATAGTCCAAGTAATTTTAAAAAAACATTGGAGGGGAAGCAAAATGGTTGGGTAGATGATATACCCAACACGCTATGGTCATACAGAATAACTTTGCTAGAACCAACTGGAGAATGCCTTACAGTCTAGTCTACGGTCATGACGCGGTAATACCAGTTGAAATTGGGAACTCAGGCCTTCAAGTGGAAAAATACAATGAAGGTGATAATCCCGAAATGATAAGGTTGGATTCGGACGAACTTGAGGAGAAAAGGCAACATGCAACGATCACAGAGGCAAAGTACAAAGAGAAGATGGCCAGAGCGTACAATAAGAAGAACAAGAAGACAAAATTTCTAATTGGCGAACTCGTGTTGCAGAAGAATGAGGCAAGTCTAGCAGAAGAAAAAGGAAAACTAAGTCCAAAGTGGGAAGTCTTGTACAACTTAGCGAAAGCACGATCCAACTTCTATGAGTTAGAAAATTGGATGACAGGAGTGTCCCGAACACTTGTCATGTGATCAACCTTGGAAGGTTCTATTTTTAGATCCTTAGTAGGAGGCGGGGAAAGTTCAAATGTATAGGAGCCATGATATCATCATTGGGGGCATTTTCATTTTTCGTATCGTTGTTTAGTTTCCATTGCGATATCATCGCGACCCTACATTATAAATATCAAAAAGCTTCTTTTGGGAAAAATTACCCATAGTATTCTTCACTTATACTGTATGAAAAATCCATAGTAATATAAACAAAAAGTAGCCAACTATGGCACATCACAAAGAAAACAAAATATCATTTCTTTCAATCGCGAACAAGTAATTTTACACAATTGTCACAAAAGCAAGCAATAGATATCAGCTTTGCATAATAGAAGTGACTAGATCAATTTAGCAAGCTATACATCTTGTAAAAAGACTCACCAACCTACACAACACAACGACAAAACCAAGCAATAGATCTTGCGGCTTCGAACAATAAAAATTTACCATCTTAATTTTGTGAGCTATAGATCCTGCAAAAAGGAAAATATGCTTACAAAAACAACGACAAAAGTAAGCAATATATCTTGCATTTTCGCACAACACAAATTCATAATTTCGGAAGCTATAGATCTTACAAAAAGGCAAGTAAGTCTACAAAATCAGCGAAAAAAATCAAGAACTAGATTATGCATATTCGCACAAATACAAGTTTACGATCCTAATTTTGCAAGCTATATATATTTAAAAAAGGATTGCATTACCGATAAACAAAGCGAAAAAAGCAAGCAGTGGATCTTGCGGCTTCGCACAATGTGGGTTTACAACCCCAACATCGCAAGCTATAGATCTTGAAAACATAATCATAAAGATGAAATGCGCCTAAGAAAACAACAACAAAAGTAAGGGATAGAACTTGCGAAGACCCATAAGTTAAGTTTTCATGATTTAGATCTCGAAAGCAATAGATCTTGCAACTTCACGGTAACTTTCAGATTTATGACAATCAGTCTTTGTTAGTAACTCAAGAAAGCAAGAACACGATGATTACAATATCTAATGAATATGACACTTAGAAATAGTCATCAACAAATGTAAGATAACACAAAATAGAAGAATATATCACTTCAAATTTTTACATAAGTAAATTATTACATCAAAGGAAAATAAGTTATCTATGCCTTGATGAATGAGATGGCCCAGTAGAAGAAGAACCACCAGAGCGGCGGGGTTGTTCGGCATTATATTCTTCCTCATCTAAAATACGATCATACCGCCACTTCATATGCAAGTAAGCATAACGATGAGTTGGACTGCTTTGCCGGATACGATCAAGATGCTTCGCGTAGTATGCTTTATAATAAGTTATGGGACCAAACTCTTCACGATCAATTTGATTACTCATAATGTCCCTGGTATCTTGATAACTCTTATTCCGTGCCTCCAGGTTATGTACCTCTTCCTATAGCAGACGAATGTGCGACTTGACGGATTCAGATAGATTAAATCTCTTACCACCAATATTCATATTTAAATCCCCACAGCTAGTGAAACCACGAGATGATAATGAAATAGCCCAAAGTTTATCTTTGTGTGCAAAACAAGCTTGTTCAAGCTCATGCACGCATAATTCAAGGAAGTCACACTCAATGCAAAAGTGGTCATTCTCACTACGCAAGTTGGCATTCACAGCGAACTGTTCATCAAATTTACTGTCAACCTGCAGAAGAAGCAGAAAGATGATCACAGTCATCCAGTTTATTTTTTTAGTTGATCCAACAATTGGTCAATAAAAGAGCACTGCTTATCTATGATCAATGTATTTTAATGAGCCTCGTGTGCTTTGTTTGAGCAAAATTCTTCGCTTCTTCTTATTGACCAATCACTTTAACCAAGCTTAACTATTATTGCTGAATTAGGTTGTTTTGTTCGGCGCACAATCCTTTTAACTCGCAAACATAGTCTTGTGATTTGATGATAGTCTTCTTCCATCCAAGTTCCAAATCGTTAATGCTTAATAGGATGTACTTAAGACAAACACCCAAAGACAACGCCCCACTCCTGAACATGACTAGGAAGGTTGATTAAAAGCATACACATACCAACATATTCGAGATCAACCAAAATGCAAACAATATCCTTTTAAGGGATTCAATATTGTAACCATCAGGTACAAATTTTCTACACAGACAACTCATATGAGAGGATAAAGATGACGAACAAGCAGGGACATGCCATCCACGACACAATGGAATAGATTCAAGAGAAAAACATCTAGCACTAGAAAAAAAATCCCTAGAGAGCAACTCAAATATTCCTTGGATAGGGAAAACTGGCTTTAATCAGTATAGTAGGACAGCAAGAATTGGGAGATATAAATGGAAGATTTCGCTCAGAGCGAACACGAGAACACAACATATCATGAAGAGTTATAAATATATGGTCGATAAAAATATCAAATCCCAGAATACAAATAAATATCAAAAAAATAAATGAAAAATTAGAATTAGCATGAATAGCACACAGCAAAGTTGGTACATAAATACATTAAAAGTATCATTATACATTACAGACAAAAATCTCAATGTTCTTAAGGTAAACCACAATTATGAAATTAACTAACATTAGAAGGAGAAACAAGAGTATGGTGAATAGCGAGAACAAACCCCTCTCCGTTCACATCCTGAGCGCGAGTCTCCGTCATTGTGTTCACCTCCATATATAAAGATGACTTAGGATCAAGAGAAGAAAACGGAAGGGTAGCAAGATAATTAACTTGGAAACTTTGTAGCTCAGGGATAGAGAACAAAGAGGGAAGATATGCGAGATGTGATAGCAAGACATAAGGATGTCCACTATTAGAAATCCTATGAATAAACTCATCATTAAGCGTAGTCTTCTGCTGCTCCAATACTACCTCGGACTTAGACAGTGGAGGCAATTTCTTTGCATTCAGAGTAGACTTCAACTCCCGTAATTCCACTAAAGCTTTACAATAACCAACGTTGTGAGCAGAACTAGAAATTTCCTAAAATAGATTGAAGAAGGACTTCATTAGAGCCGATCAGCAAGAACATGGGGGTAGCTAGGTGAAGCAGAACCATTAGTCTGCATCTCCATCAATTCTGAGCGGAGCCTATTGGCTTCTTCTTCAACGGCCTGCGCACGCTTCTTAGCAGCTTCAAGAGAGATCTTCATAGCCTCGAACTCCTTCTCACTAGCCTTACACTTTTCCGGGAGCGATCCATTTTCCTTGTAAAACTTGGTAACTCGCTCACTAACAAGCTGAAAACTCTCACCAACCTTATAACATTTCTAAAAAAATCACAAGCGAATATGACAGTTAGACATCGCAATAAGGGTATACCAAATCAAAAAAAATTATCATTTTAAACTTCTAGTGTACATACAAGAGCCATCATTTCATGAAGAGAGTGTTTGGAGAGAGTATCCTTCTGTCAGCAAATTATTGCTTCACAGTGGAGGCTTAGAACGGGAATGAACAGTGCGCCCCTTTTTCTCACAGTTGACGAACCACCAGAACGCTCATTTTCCCTCATTCCTCTAGAGGCATCAATAGCATTATTAACAGCTACCTCTCCCCCTTCAGGTGCTTTACCTTCAATAGATATTAATTGAGAATTTTCTTTGGTGATGTCTCCTAAGCTACATTATTAGCAATGGTATCATTTGGTTGGACGGGTGTGGCTTCCATCTCTTCATTTTTGTCATCATAAATAAATGGCCTGTCAACAGAATGCCCACTACATCCATATCTGCAATTTAGTATATTGCACAAGTCTGACGAGGACACGTAAATAATGACGCATTGTAAAAAAATAAGAGATAAAAGAAATAAACACCTTCGATCTCAGCATCAACATGGCGAGGACATACCGAGTGTTCGCTGAGTCTTAATATAACCTCAGAGTTAGCATTAAGTCGAACCCTCATCTTAAAATTTTTGGATTTGGAAACATTATAGTTCCAAAATGGAAGGGTATGTTCGCACTCATCACCAAGTTTTATATAGAATATTTTTTTATGCCATACACTGTAATTACTAGGAAATTCACTGAGAAGATCAACCAAAGGAATGACGGGGTAAAATGCGAATTCATCAGATGAGTTTTTTACCTTCCAAAGTTGATATAAGATACAGAATAAGTCAATCGAAAAAGGGATATAGGTTTGTTCACACACATGGTGGAAAACCACAATGATCGCTCCCTTAGGATGAAACTAAGATAATGCAACTCGATAATGTAAAAGTAAATCTCTGAAGGGCTTGGAAAAAGGAAAAGTAAGTCCAAATTTAAGATAATCTAAATAACAAGAGATGTAGCCAGTTCGAGAAGTGTGAACACTCTTGGAGTTATCAAGATCCTTAAGCTCAAACAAAGACATGAAAGGAAACTTATATTTAAAATTTTCCAAGTTGTAGTCGAAAATAATGCTACTAATGGCAGAAGAACCGGTAGGATGATCAGAATCCTCCCAAGAATTAACATCGTCAACCTGGAAATCCTCTACGGAAGGATCAGTATGACTAGGGGTAGACATTTGGGCAGATATGACTCCTAGGATTCGGACGAAATATTAATTAGAATTACAGAATACAAGGAGTATATTCCGGTGAAAGTCAGAAAAAGGAATACAGAATGCATTGCGGAAAAGACAATCGAAAGATTCCAGACCAAAATTTAAAATCAAAATTATTAGAATGGAGAACCCGCACAAATTCACAATTACGAGAATTGTTTAAGAAAGGGAAAAAAGATTAAAGACAGAGAAACTTACAAGCTGGCGGAGAACAACGATGATGCACTGGAACAATAAAGAAGCGAGGAAGAAGATGAAGGATTCAGACACTTGAAGAACCAATAAAGTACATAATTTAATTTTAAGAAAATGGAAAGTCAAGAGGAGTTTAATCATATAGAAAAACAATGATGGATGTCTGGAAAAAAGTAAGTTACCTTTTCCGGAATTCGAGAAGGGTGCAGTATATGAATAGGTTTGAAACATTGAATAATGATGGAGTTAAGTCATCAAATTCGAAGTACTTATAAAGAAAAAATAAAAGATAAAGGTAGGAGAGAAAAATAAGGAACACCATAGCGAATAATTAGGAGAAAATATCAGCTCAGAGACACAAGATTGCACCAGCTAAAGCCTATCACAATTCCTACAGTCTCAAATTCCAAATTCAATTTCAAAGGACGGACATCTCAATAAATTTGCTGGTATTGTCAAGAAGCACGTAACACTCCGCAAAGATGGTTTACGTTGCTCTGATAACTGGCATTCTATTAGAATTTAAAGTATAAGAAAAATAACAGTTCACACACATTCTACAAGCACATTCATCGCTTCGTGTTTTTTTTAACTTCATGGCTGAGGGGCTTATGGTGTATACCTAGCCCATGAATTAGAGGTTGTTGGCCTTTAGGCCCAGCCTAAGTTTCAATCCCGAACCAACAAAGACAAAATCATGCCAGCCAAGAACCAAGAAAGGCGGACCCATATCCAAGAGTACTCAACCACAAACAGAGAAAGACAGAATCATAACCAAGACTCAGCCACGAACCGAGATTATAGTAACCACGATGCAACCACGATGCAACCCACAATTTGAAACCCTAGTAATGTGTAGCTATGACTACAGTCTACTATAAATACAAGGAGAGCAACACTGACTCAGGTAAGTAACATTAAACTGAGAAATACCAATTTTCTTAAGGGAGGAACTGACTTTATCGTCGGAACTCTTTCTATGAAATCCCTTCCGGGATTTTTCTTGCAGGTTCATAGTGACCAAACGGTGAATATCAGCCATCTAGCCTAAGCCAGAACACCACATCACTTGTATTATTGCCTTAGTTACGAGAGTGAAGCCTCCTGATAAAATATAAAAGACTTTATTATAGTGCATTGAATATTGCATCAATGACACATCTCATCAATGATGAAAGTTACAATTTAGTTTCCTTATACCACCTCTCGATTGATCCCTGACACCACTTTAATAACCTTCCACTTCCATCCCTTCGTCACCGAATCTTTTCTTATTATTTTTTTCATCTCACCATCGCGTTGTTGCCAAAGCTCTCGATAATTGTCGAGTCCTTAGTATATTTTGTTCACGTCTTTTTTTCATTATGCTAGATATTTCCCAATCCGACATCGACCATAAGCCACAATCCTGATCTCTCCTTCCATCCTTACCCATCTCAATAACCGCCAATCATCACTTTAGTCCGGAACCCCAATAACCGCCTATTATCACTCTAGTTTAGCCCCTAATCACTCCTTCCATGCACTACCTCGCCATGACACTAGACTTGTCCTCTACTTTATGTCAAGTGTCGTCGACAAACCTATTTGAAGCTATGTTGCTATCTTTTCTTCTTACCTTTTCCATCGCTAGTTGTGTTCACTCCACACCGCGTCAACGGAGTCGGTCAATGTTGCATGACCAATCAAGAATAGTTCTGAAAAATAGACTTTAGAGCCACTGACAAACCAATATCGCTGCACAACCTTTTTTTCCAGATTGATTATTGCTCGGTTACTTCCAGTCTTAGCCTTCAGTTTATAATCTCTCTGACCACTGCTGGCTCTTTTTGTCATGCATCTTACCTTTCGAGTTTGCCACCACGTCTATTTCTTAATTGGTAATCAACTTGCTAATTATTGGGTGAGAAATCTCACTGGAGAAACACTTTATTTTTCTTTTGTTTTAATTAAACTAAATGAACTAGGCATGGTGGAGGTTTGAGATATTTTTTTTATCATACTTTTACATATTTATTATTAATTATAATGAATGTCATTATGCGATTGCTCCAATACTCTATGACTTTTTGACCTTCTTGCTATATATTTTGGCTTATTCGATTACTTGGTTGAACGTTACATGGTAATTGGTTGTGTGTATACTTGATTTCTTGAATCAATTGCTTGCTTGAATGATATTTTTCTTGAACTTGATATTGGCCAGTTGTGTACCTGATCACTCTGGACCAATTATTTGCTTGAACTTGATATTGATCGATTGTGTACTTGATCAACCGGACCAATTACTTTCTTGTACTCATGCTTGATAGGGTGGCCCCCGACCCTGCTTAGCTTCGAAACCTATGAGTCAACAATGGGCTAGATCGTTCGGCTTGATATCTAAGAAGGTTTTATTTGTACTCTCGAGATGTATCGGGTGCTCCACACAATTATTGTTTGCTTTACGTGCCTGAGTTGTCGATATTAATACTTGAGATCTCTTTCTATTTCACGATACATTGAGATAATACTTACTTGCAGGTAGTTGGAGTATAGATAGAAATCCAACTGTAGCCTCATATAGAGACTTGATGGATTGCTACATATACTCCCCTCTCTAATTCTTATATGAAATGTATGTTTATTTATCTCTCTTTCTTTGTGTTATATGGCTTATAATATCACTTGGTAAATATTTCTTAACCATTGAGACCTTACTAAGCATAGGCTCATTCCTTTAATTTAACCTTTTTCATATGTTTGGGAAGAATGTTTGACTCGAGTGATGAAATAGGAGACTTTAGACACGTCATTGAGCTACAGTTATTATAAGCTCAACATCCAGAAAAAAAAAGTAAAATTCTAAAAGTTAAAGAATCTAAATTATATCTTGTTTTAAAATTTCATACAAATATATTTATAAATTTTAGTTAATTATTTATGTTACTCTTTCTACTACTGAGTTCTGGCGTTAGCTAGGAAGGCACTCGATTACGACCTCTCCAATAAGCAGGGAGGTAAAATCAGAGTGCCACAACATTTCTAATCAAGGCTAAATCCTACCTACTATATAAGCCACGTTTAGTCTCCTAGGGTTGAAGTTCGGTCATTATTCTTTATTCTAGTGTAGGTAGGGTGAAGGAAGCTATCTCCTCACCTCATTTATTTTCTTTAGTATTGCCTTATGGCATTAATCCAATCATTGCTTTGGATTTAATGTCTCTGGAGTAGGTTTATTTCTTGTGGTAGTATTTGTTTTCATGACTTCATTTTGACTTTTTGAGATTCTTATATTACCCTACCTTTATGTCTTATGAATTTTTGTTCTTGATTTGATGTTTACATTCTTGTAAGATTTATGTCATGTTATGATTTATGATGCATCCATATATAGGCATGGAATTCCCGGACTTCATCACACTATGTAACATAGGCATGAGATAGGTTTATATGTCTTACATGTAATACATTGTAGGATCAAAGTCATTAATCGGTCATGTTACGCAAATACCCCCAAAACTAGTTTATTATAGTTTTAATCTCTTTGCTTGCATGCTCAGTGGTTTGTTAAACCCCCCCCCCTCAATTATCTATTTAAAGCTCTAGTTATTCCCGACACACAATTGGAGTAACACCCGATGTTGCGTTATGTAAAGGTAACCTTCAAATTCTAGTATCTCTGTGGACGATCCCGGACTTGCCACTAGCTTCTCTATAGTGGTTAGCAGTGAGTACATGAGCAATATTTACAAATTCTTATCTTTGAAACACACCCCCATGGGTTGAGCTCTCCCTTAAGGTTTTGAACGACCCCGTAGGGTGCTAGTCAGTAGCCCAAATTTTGAACTTGCAATCATCTCTTATTTAATTGTGTTTCGGTGCCTTCAATTTTGTGATTCACACCGCCTCCAAAATTCTTCTATGAACCTCATAGCAAAAAATATAATAAACTTAACTTAAAAATAAAATAATACTACCACCGGCACTGTTTTTCATTCATACTGGTGCTACGTTATGGCTGGAAAATGAATTTTCTGAAATTTCATTAAAAAAATTGAAGGATTATTTTAAATTTTCAAAAATTTGATCCAACACCGATAACTTACCTAAACACTGGTATTTGTACTGGTTCTCCATATTTTCCCAAGTTTCCTCTCGGTTTCAAAAAAAATGTACTCCTTCTAAATCAGCTCTAAGCAGCTGCTTTTTATTCACATAAGCATGGGTAATAGCCGTTTGGGCATCGATATTTGTACCGGTGCTCCATACATAGAAAACAATTCCTAGGTTTTCCCTCGAATCCAAAAAATAATAAAGTTACCCCATTTAAAACAACCCTAAGCAGCTATTTTTCAAATGCATAGGAGCTAGTCTGGCCCATTTAAGCACCAGTATTTGGTGCTTCATACCTAGAAAAAATCGGGTTTGCTCTCGTGTCCAAAAAAGAAAAAAAGTAATTTATACATATGCACCGGTATCGTCATATTCATATCGGTGCTGACGACGAGTATATTTTAGAAAACCCATTCTTCTTCTCCATTTTAACCATCAATACACTTCCTCTTCTCCAAACCAACCACAGTCTTCTTCTTCATTAATCCTCCTTAAAACCACGATCTCTACGCTCCATTACTCCTCCATTAATTACTCACCATCACTCTCCCATTACACAACAACCCTATATTACATTCAAGAAACTGCTCCTATTTGGAACTTCAATGCAATCCATACAAGGGCTTGCAACTTTGAAGCAAAGCTCCAATCTTATCATCCTTAAAAGGTATGCCCTTGAAGTGGAGAGAATATTCCATTTCCCTATCCTTTTCTTGATAGAATTTATTAAAATTACTATGCACACAATGTGTTCGATGAAATTCCTCATAGAATTAAATTCAATCTTTTGTGCCTAATTTCCTCCCAATACAATACATAATGAAATTAATGTTGTTGTTTGTTGTGCTAGAGATGAGATTGGGTTGAAATGGTTTGCATCTAAGGATTTTCTTGTGTTCTTTGATATGGTCACTAAGGAATCTATATAGGCGGTTGTAGTGTATTTTAGAATAGGATCTTTTCATACGTTTGACTGATGTATTCTTAGCTCTTGAATTTAGTTATAACGGCGTTGATTCCATGCTTCTATGTGGTCAAAGATTGTGTTTGCATGGCCATGTAAAATTATTGGGCTTGTACTTTTTATAAAGGTTTGTATGCAAAATTGTGTAAAACGATAGTTGTCATAGTTGGTTATGGACTAGTTATAGTTTATGTACCATTTGATGGAATTATTTTGTTGCTATCGTAGATGGCACCAAAATCCAAGAAGGTATCCATGATGAGACACCAAAATTCATATATTTTCCTAAACCTTTAGCATCTCTTTTGTTATTTTTTTTGTTCAAAAATTTCTAGATTTAGGTATGTTTACATCATAAGGGGTTTAGATAACCATTTTTTATTTTCGTATCTAAATCCTTCATTTTGCAACCTAGGTTGAGTCTAATGGATTTTTGGTCCTTACGAGCATCTAGATTCCTTTTTGTAAGCCTAATTTGTAGATTGCTCGTAAGCACTTTGGAGTATTTTATTGAAGGCCATTATCAAGGATGGTAGAATATTAAAGGCCACGAGTCAAAATGTGGTAGAAGATAAAAGGATCGGAGAAGAAAGACAAAGAAGCGGAGGAATTGTGATCCGGAAGTGTGAACCAAGTTCTGAGAATTATCCGAGAAGAACCAACCTCTGAGGGTGGGACCATTGGATTCTTCTTCTCGAGCACTATAAAATCGACTACAAGAACTCCCGAATCGGATCAACGGTTCACCCGTTGCGACAAACCGAAGAACGGCGGACTGGGTGAAGAAGTCCCGGCCGCTCAACCACGCGGCTGCGCACACGAAATGATGAGGAAGACGTGCCTCAATGTCAAGAATGTGCGCGCGTCGCCTGATCTCGCACGCTCGTGCGAGAAACCCGCGCCAGCATCGGCCGGGTCCTCCAGCGCGCGGCCTCCGCTCGGCCGTGCCCAACGCCCCAGCTCTTAGTACTCCAGCGCGTGAGCGGCCGCGCCAGCGCCCAAATGCGCCGACTTCGCACGGGCGCTCCTTGCCCGTGCACGCGCTCCCGTGCGCTTAGTCCCAGCGCCCGTGTCACCGTATCCCAGCGCCCGAGATGCTGCATTATCCACGTGGCCGCGCGCCCTGAACTCACCACTTGACCATTCTTCTCACCAATTTGTGCTATAAATATCTTCATCTCTTATCTTCATTCCCAACTTTTTCTTGGCCGAAAATAGCTCTCCAAAACCCTAGATTTCCATTTTCTCTTCTCCTTTTCTTCTTTATTTTCATAGTTTTTGTAGTTTAGTTATGGGTTGTATGTATTTAGCTTAATTAGTTCCTTGGGAGCATTGGATTGAAGCTTCCAAACTAATGTAGTA
>JAULKM010119901.1:0-19289 GCA_032355605.1 Rubia tinctorum | reverse complement strand
TAGCCTTTTCGCCCCCCCCCCCCCCCCCCCATAAATTTCCTTTTACTTCTTTGAAAATACTTCCACTCAACTCTAGTGAATTCATGATTGTGAAAGGTCACATTATGTTGAACTTCATAGGCACCTTTGATGAATTTTATTTGAATTCCAACTCCGCATCAGGTTCTCGTACCAACATTTTTCCTTGATTTTATTTTTATATTTTAAGTGTTCACCCATTAATGGTGTCGATGAGGGGTGTGTCCATCGTTTCACCTTTTCTTTTGTGGTTCCTTGATACGAGCACACAAAAATATTTCTCACATTTCTGCCTATTTTACCTCGTTGTGTTGACCAGCATACAACAAATCCTAATGTATCTGGCTATTTTCGTTACAAATCATAAAATTTTGATAATGTTTTTGCTCTTAAACTTGTGAAGAAATATGTAACATCTACTTGTGATAAATCTCTTAAATTGGAGTCAAAATCAGTTCCTCCATGTATATATCTATTGTAAATTACAACTAGTAACATATGCAAAATCATTACTTCAACTATTTATGCAATTTGTTAGTGTTTTTAAGGGCTTATTTCATTTATTTTAGAAAAACCTTGCCAATTAAATACTTAAAGCAACATTCATGTAATGAAAGCTACAACTTGAATTATCCAGTAATATATATCCATATTACTTCAGTATTTATGTTGTTTGATAGTGTTCTTAAGGGTTTAGTTCAGGTGTTCCAGAAAAATTGTATTAAATAAATACTTAAAAATAACATTCCTTCAATGAAAACTACAACTTCAATATTAATCAAACAATATATCCATATTATTTCATGTGTTTATGCTGTTTGATAATGTTTTTAAGGGTATAGTACAATCATCCCAGAAAATATCTATATTGAAACACTTGATAAAACCATTCATTTAATGAAATCTAGACCTTGATGAATCATCTTGTAGCATATAAATAACTTACCTCATTTTCTTATGCAGCTATATCCTATATGTAATATCCTACTTCAAACATTTCAACAGAAATTAAGATATCAAAGTATTCATAACAACATTTATCTAATGAAAATCCAGACTTTGATGAATCATCTAGTAGTATATAAATACATTACTTCATGTGCTTATGCAGTCTCATCGTGTGTGTAAGATATTACTTTATATATTCAAGCAAAACTTACGATATCAATCTCTTCATAAAAACATTCATCTAAAGAAAATCCAGACATTGATGAATCATTCAGTAATACATATATACGTTACTTCATGTGTTTATATAGTTTTATTGTGTTTGTAAGGTCTTAGTTCATGCATTCCAACAACATTCTAGTAATGTAATATTTAGTAACATCATCCGAATAATGAACATCCAAACCTTGTTGAATGTTTGTTGAACTTCCAGTTTCAACATTTTCGCTACTTTCTCCTCTAAATAGAACGATTTTGTTGCCCTTGATTTTTTCATTTCCATCAATTATAACAAAAGATCCTTCATAAAATTTGTTTATTAGATTTTGCAAAATTAAGTCTTGGGTTGATGAAAACTGAGATTCCAAACCATAATTCGATATTAGCTCCATTGATTTCACCGGCGCAAGATGTTGAATCAATGTTGCCGCATTTAATTTCTTTACAAATAAGCTCTAATCCGTTCTATATTAGGAAAAATATGGCAGACAAAATATGAGCTCCGATTACATTCGATTTAGATATGCAATTCCGGCGTTGCAGAGTTTCGATCACGTGTTTAGAATTCAATATGTGTTGCAGAGCTTCGAATTTCAAATTTCGATTGGAAGATTGTTGATTGAGATTCCAAAAATTTAAATTCCTTAAAGTTAAAAATTTTCTTTCCAAAAAATGGCAGTTCTAATGAGGTAGGTATGACCTGAATTTTGCCATTTCCTAGTATTTGCATCTTGGTCCCTCATCTCACCATAATCTATGGTGAGATGGTCTTATAGAATATTTTCCCAAACCCAGAATTGATCCAAAATACAAATTAGGCCCATAAAATAAATAAACCCGACCCAATTCACCTAAACCCTGCCTAACGCTGCCGCCTACCCGATCTAACAATCAGTAAATGGAGCACAGGAAATTAACTGAATCAGTAGAATGAGCAACAATTTCTAACTAGAAAATCCAACCACCATCTTACTCTCTTCTCCACCACTTAGATTTGACGTCCTGACTTCAATCTGAATCATCGACGCTCTAAAACCTGCAATGTTTGATGAGGAAACATTGGAAATCCTTCAATTCAGAACGACAACGACCAAATTGAAACTAATGACAGAAAGAGGCGGATGCCGGTGAAGAAGAAAAGAGGCGGAGGGTGGCCAAGAAGGACGATCGGACAACTTATCGATTTTCTAATTTATTGCACTTCATCCCCTGATCTTCCATAAACTTTTAAAATAGTACCCTGAAATTAAAGTGACCTCACATCCAACTAAAAACTTCTATAAATAACACTTTAAACCCTGATCTCGTTATGCATAGTTTTTTTTATGCATGGAAATTTAAATAGTGAATCCCCTCTTTTAGTTGGGTCAAGCTTGATAGGTTTTGGTCAAGTTTGAGGTCACTATCGAAGTTCCCGCTGCTCACCTAAGATGAAAATTGCTACAATGATCAAAGTTGTGGTGACCAAGCTTGAGGAGAAGATCAGAATCCTGCTGCCATAGTCTTATGGAGTAGGAAAGCACTATGTATGGGATGGCTACATAGAATAGGCAGATCGAGGTGCAAGTGGGTCACTGCCTAGAAGTCCTCTCCTTATGTGCTCATGTCGAAAACAAATATATGCACGGTTGTTGGAAAGATTGATGGGTGCACACCACTGGAATGTGCTAGACATTAAATGGACTAACGTTGGAGCACTGAAGAATCAAAGTTTCCTTTGTTTCTGGGAAAAAAATGCAAACATGTGTTGGAAGAAAGAAATAGCGCTAATTTGGCTTGTGGATGAAGTATGAGTAAATTTATAAAACTGTATGATGGTAAATGTTATGTGATTGTTGAACTTTGGTGTTATGAAACTTGGATATCGATATGAGTCGCGTTAACATATACTTTTCTTAAAGAGTAATTCGAGCCGCTTACCGCCTTGGGTTACACGAATTCTCCTCTTGGATAAAATAATAGAAATGCACTCTTGATCTAGGCTTGAAACAAGAGAATGATTTTGAGTAAAGTACTTTGGTTACTGAGTAAAACTGAGAAAATTCCAACATTTTCATTTGTCTTTAGGTGCATGCATACGCATGTTTATATAGGAGATGTGCCGAGAAGAAGCTACCATTCATACAAACCACGTAGTTATCAGAATTATAATGATTTTTTAAACAACGTATCTTTCCACATGAATGATTATAGTTTCCACATCTAATGTACCGTAGTTATCAGAATTATAATGAATTTCGAAACAACGCATCTTTCCACATAAATGATTACCTTTTCCACATCCAATGTACCGTAGTTATCAGAATTATAATGAACTTTGAAATGCACATCTTTCCACACCGGGATAAGACATGTTAGTCATCAAAATTCTAACCAACACAATTTAAATACTTATTCTAAAACTGTAAGCTCGTAGATAGTTTATACAAGTGTGCACTCCGCAACACCAAACTTGTTTTAACATCCCGAGCTCACAACTACTCGAATCCAATCATACTTAAATAGCTCGTATATCTTAAAATACCAACAATTCTCCCCCATTTAAGTATTATCCTTGATTTGTAAAATGCAACAACCAAACCAAACAAGTGCATAAATGAAAATATCTTGAAGATTGAATTTTCATCTTAGTGAACTATATATTCCAGATATTCGAGAATCGGAGTGTCTTTAAAGATTGAACCCTTCAACCCATTTGAACATTTGAAGATAATCCACACAAAAGTTCAAATACAACTTAAAAGATAAAACCGGACACTATATAAGCCATTTGTCCCTATCCATTCATGAGTGCATACAAATCCAAGCCTGAATTTCTTGAAGCGGCTACACTTCACACTTCATATAGGTGAATCATTTTAATCGTACTCCTGCAAATGTACTTTGTCAAAAGATCCAATAAGAAGATAAACTTCAACCTAACTTTCATGCAAGTCCAAACATATTACCTTTGGGATATGAAATCAAAAGTATCAATCTCAAAAAATAGGTCTTCCACATTGAATTTTACTCCAACGTCGTATTAGGGAAAAATTGGGTATCCCATAATCAAATATTTAAATAGGTTAAAAACCCATCCCGGTCACTGACTTGTTTGCCAAGTCCCTAGCTAGTCCCTTCGTCAAATGACCTGCTAGATTGTGTTGAGATCTTATAAAATCAACTGAAATCACACCATGAGTTATTAACTCATGAATAGCACCATTCCTAACGCCCAAGTGTCTATATTTTCCATTATAAACTTCACTATAAGCCTTATATAGACTATTTGTACTATCACAATGAATAGAAATAGGTGAAATTGGCTTAGGCCACAACAAAATTTCATATACTGGATTCTGTTACCATTCAGCCTCCTTACCAGCTACTGCAAGAACTATAAATTATGACTCCATAGTGGTGTTTGTTATGCAAGTTTTTTTTTAAAAAGCCCATGAAATGGCATCTCCACCAAGAAATAATACCCAACTAGTTGTAGAACAATGATCTTGTGTATTTTTTTATCCAACTAGCATCTGAATAACCTTCTAAAACCGAAGGAAATCCAACATAACACAAACCATAATTCATGGTTTTCTTTAGGTACGTAAGTACACGTCTAACTGCTTGACAACAATTTGTGCTGGGGTTACTTCTGTACCTACTCAATTTTCCAACCATAAAAGCGATGTCTGACCTTGTGCTTGTCATGGCATACATAAAAAAACCAATTACTTGTGATTACTCAACTTGTGATAACGCTTTACACTTATTAGGCATAAGATTCACACTCAAATCCATTAGAGTGATGATCGGGGAACAATCCTCACAATTGAATTTTGTAAGTACTTTCTCAATGTAATGAGATTATGTCAGAGAAATTCCTTTGTTCTATCATTTGATCTTAATACCGAGAATCCTATCTTCCCCCCATGTCTTTCATGTCAAAAATTGATGACAAGAATCCCTTTGTAAGGTTAACTTGGATATGATTTGTGCCAAAAATCAGCATATCATCCACATATAGACAAATGATAACTTCATTTCCAAAACTATCAAATTAGCTATACAAACATTTGTCAGATTGGTTTAACTCATAGCCATTTGAAAAACCACCTCATCAAACTTATGATGCCATTGCTTATGAGCTTGGTTTAGCTCACACAATGATTTGACAATTTTACAAACCTTATGCTCATTTCCAGGCATGACAAACCCCTTAGGTTGTTTCATTTAAACCTCCTCTTCTAGATCTCCATTCAAAAATGCAGTTTTGACATCCATTTGATGGATCACTATGTTGTTAATAGCCACCAATGCAATCAACAACCTAATAGTGGAGATCATAGCAACCGAGGCATATGTATCGAAATAATCAATACTTTCCCTTTGCCTAAAGCCTTGGATAACCAATCTAGCTTTATACTTTTCAATAGAGCCATTGACTTTCATATTCCTTTTGAAGATCCACTTGCAACCCAGTGTTTTACAACCACACTATCGATCAGAAAGAACCCACAATTATTACCCACGATGGAATCCATCTCATAATTTATCGCTTTTTCCATAAAGCAACATCTCGAGACTTCATAGCCTCACTAAATGTATTAGGATCCTCGTCAATAGGATAGAAATACGAATATTGGTAACCTATCTCATCTCTTGATCCCTCAACCAAATAAATTTGGAAATCAAAACCGAAAGATTTCTCAATCCTTCCTCTCCTAATCTTTCGAAGCTCAGGTGACTTGGCTTGAGGTGATATTTCATCTTCTTCCATAGTTCTACTTGAAGTAGGAACTAAATCCCTTAGCCTTGGCACTGATGAGAATCGATTTTCATCAAAGATAACATTTGTTGATTCAATTATGGTGTGAATCAAAATAAAATCATTAGGTTCTGTAATATACCTATAACCCTTAGAATGCATAGTGATGAGATGTCAAATGCATGTATTTTTCCAAAGCATTTAACATATCTTTCATTATTTTTTTGTTGGAAGATTTCTAGATTTAGATAGGTTTACAACACAAGGAGTTTAGATTACCATTTTTCGGTTTTTATATCTAGATCATTCGTTTTGTAACCTATTTTAAGTCTAATGGATTTGTGTCATTATAAGTGATGTACTCACTTCATCTTTTTAGCACATTTGAAACTCATATTTGTAATAGATTATGTTTTTATGTAAGGATAATGGATGCTTTGTTTCTAACAAGGGTTGGATGATGATTTAGGAGTTACTTCTTAAGTCTCAAGTTTAAGGTGTTTATAGAATGCTCTTCATGATCATGCTCATAGTCAAAACATTCAAGAATGAATATTAACAAAGAAGAAAGATCTTGGAAGTGAAGGCCAAAGTGATTTGGTAGAAGGAAAAATCCGAATAAAAAAAGTAGCGGACGAGCGCAGGCCGCACGCCCGTAGGAACGCTCGGTTAGCTGGTGCATCATCCTTGCACGTGGCAGGGTGCCAAAACACCCAGAGCGCATGATATGGATCTGAAGGCTATGTGTTCCCTTTGTCATGGAGCACGTGGGAGTGCAGCTAAGGGCACGGGCCACACTCTCAGTCCTCTTCACCCGTCCGGTCATTGCGTTGGTTGGCTGGCCTTCTTTCTTCAATCTGGATATTTTGTTCTATCAAATCGCATTGACCTTCACTTCCAAGCTCTTTCTTCTTTGTTAATCTTCATTCTTGAATCTTTTCACTGTGAGCATAATCATGGAGGGCATTCTATAAACACCTTAAACTTGAGACTTAAGATATAACTCCTAAATCATCATCCAAACCTTCTTACCAACAAAGCATCCATTGTCCTTACATAAAAACCTAATCTATTACAAATATGAGTTTCAAATGTGCTAAAAAATGAAGCGAGCACATCACTCATAATGACACCAATTCTATTAGACTTAAAATAGGTTACAAAATGAATGATCTAGAAATGAAAAAAATTGTAATCTAAACCCCTTGTGATGTAAAAATACCTAATCTATCAATATTCCAACAAAAAGATGACGAAAGAGATGTTAAATGCTTCAAAAAAATACATGCATTTGACATCTCATCAAATCCCCCAAACTTAAACCTTTACTCGTCCTCGAGTAGAGAAGAACAAAATCATCATTCTTGAAGCTCAGATGACTTGACTTGAGGTGATATTTCATTTTCCTCCACAGTTCTACTTGAATTAGGAACTAAATCCCTTGGCCTTGGCACTGATGAGAATCGATTTTCATCAAAGATAGCATCTGTCGATTCAATTACGGTGTGAATCGAAATAAAATCATTAGGTTCTGTAATATAGAACCCATATGCCTTGGAATGCATATCATATCCAATAAAGATGCAATCAATACCTTGTTCCCCCATTTTTCTCTTGGAATTGGGAAGTCTAATAACCGCCTGACAACCCCAAACTCAAAAATAATTCAAGTTTGGTTTCTTTTTATACCAAAACTCATATGGAGTGATTATTTTTCGTTTATTAGGTATCCTTTTTAATAAATAACTAGACGTTAACATGGTGATATAAATCCCCTTGCGATGACTCTGGGTTAAAGAATTTTAGACCTTTAACTAAACGAGGTATTTCACAAACTCTAGTATAGCCACACGAATTGATCAAAATTAATCCTCGGGATCTTGAACAACTCCAGATTTATGACTCTAACTAGCCCACTTGATCAGTTCACAAATCAATGGTATTGATACTTAATTAACCCACATAACTAAGCAAAAATGAAAAAAATGCTTGCAAGCAATGAGTATAACTCAAAAATTCTGAATATATAGAAGTGTAGTATAAATCTTTGCAAAGAACCCCTAATTTTAGGGTTTGATTTTGGCCAAAAACCTTAATCACAAACAGAAACTTAATCAACTTATGGTAGCTTAAAGAAGCTAAAATCATATCTAACTATAATTCCTAAAATACATGGAGATATGGCCAATTTCATCAAGAAATGATATTGAATGAATATTGTCTTATCTAATCTTACCAAATTTAATTCTACTTAGAATAAAAATTCTAAACCCTAGTGGATCAGATTTCAAAATTAAGCTCTTCTAAGCCCACATGGCTGGAACTTAATCCCAAAAATCCAAAATGAAATAATTTACAATAGTTTACAACGATCACACTACCTCATTAAAAACCCGGTGGGAAAAAAGAGTATAGTGTTCTTCATGATGTCTTCACTTACTCGACACTCTTGAACAATTAATCCAAGAATTTGTCGATGTTGATTTCTTCATTAATTATTCATCATGAAGTCGATCTATCAATGCATTTAAAGCAGCATCTCTAAGCTTCATCCTTGACCAGGTCATCGGACATGCCATGTCACTTAGATGATCCCGAACATAACCATTAAATATTTGATCAAGTCGTGGAATATCTTTATCTATGGTGGTAGTAGTCTTGGCATCTCCATCACATGACTTCACTCCAAAATCCGTCACTCAATCCTGAGTATGATAACGTAGAATTAACTATTTGTTTAGGACCCTATTTTTCCTTTCTACCACACCATTTTGTTGCTGTTTATATGGAGCGGTAACCTCATGAATGATACCACAAAACTAAAAAAATGCAGGATCATCATATTCACCTCCTCTATCAATGTGTAACTTTTTAATCAAATTTGAATTTTGCAATTAAACCTCATTTTTATAAATCTTAAAGTTTTCAACTGTCTTATCTTTGGAATGTAATAAATGAATGGAGCAAAATATTGAATAATCATCAATGAAGGTTATTAAGTACTTTTTACTTTCCAAAGACAGTGTTTCATGCAAGTCACAATGTATGAGTTCTAGCAATTTTGAAGTTCTTTCAACACGTTTAAATGGTTTCCTAACAATTTTATTCAACCTGCAAATATTACATTTTTTCACATTTATATCAAAAGCAGGAATCAAACAATCTTTACACATAGCAAGCATACGTTTGTAATGAACATGTCCTAATCTAGCATGCCATAAAGATGATAAATCAACACTAGAGCAGACCATGTAAGTACAACCACACATATTATTCAATTGAGCATAAACATTCCATTAAAATAATACCCGAATCCAACAAACACACCAAACTTCGATAAGATAAACTTATCAGATTCATACACTTTCTTATAGCTACACCTAGATAAAATACTACCAGAAACTAAGTTCTTTCTAATTTCGGGTACATGTAGAACATCATTTAGATGAAATTTTTCCCAGAAATGAATTCCAACAGAACATCTCCTCAACCAAGAATAGTGGCGGTAAATTCGTTTCCCATATGAAGAATGGAACCATCGTTAGCCGGTTCATATGACTTGAACCACCTACGGTTCTTGCAAACATGCTTGGTTGCACCAGAATCTATCCACCAAGCAATTCATCATTCTGCGCATAAAATGCTTCAGAAAATAATGGTACGTAATTTTCAACCGAATTTAAACCATAATAAACATTCTGACCTTGATGAGGAGTTTAGCCTTGGTCCATAGAACATTTCCCAGAATGGTTTGATGTCACTCCTTTCTTGCTCTTTCTGGCACGAGAATCACGTTTGAAGTGTCATGTCTTGCCACAAATCCAACATTCACCCCGAGGCTTCTTTTTGGACTCTTTGCTAGTGTTGTTTAATGGGCGCTTCTTCCCCATTTTCTTATTAGAACTATCACCCTCTTCCATTATATTAGCTGAAGAGAGTCTCACGGTTTCTTTATCTTTGGACTTGCCATTTTCCCGTGCCCGTAGAGTTTCCTCTATACGCAAATGACTTCCAAGTTGTACAAGAGACAATTCTTCCTTTTTGTGCTTAAGCATATGCTTGAAATCCTTCTATGAATACGGAATCTTATCAATTATATTGACACAGAAATAGATTAATCCATTCCTAGTTTGTGTTGTACAAATTTCCCTAAAGTCCGGACCAATTCATTGTACTGCTCTATAACGGGCCTAGAGTTAGACATATTTTAATTCATAAAATTTCTGATAAGGAAATTCTTACTAGAAGTATCCTCATCAATGTATTTTGACTCTAAGGAATTCCACAACTCTTTTGCAGATTAACCATTTTGATAAACATCAAAGAGTGAGTCAGACATACCACTCACGATGTGACCACGACAGATATAGTCATCATTTTCCCATTTGTTCCTACGATGAATTTCTTCCAATGGTTAATCATCTGCTGGTTCTGTCATTGGAGTAGATAAAACATATGTCACTTTCAGAGTTGTAAGAAGGAAATGCATCTTCTCCTGCCATTTACGGAAATCAACATCTTCAAACTTTCCCAGTTTTCCAAACTTGGATGTCATGTCACGTACGGATTCCATGTCTTATACGGTAAAGAATTACTCTTTGATAATGTTAGAAGAAACGAATAGCGGTGATTTAGCTTATGGAAGAAGCATGAGTAAATTTATAAAACTATATCCATGTCTCAAACGGTAAAGAAATACTCTTTAAGAATGTTAGAAGAAATGAATAGCGGTGATTTAGCTTGTGGAAGAAGTATGAGTAAATTTATAAAACTGTATGATGGTAAATGTTATGTGATTGTTGAAATTTGGTGTGATGAAACTTGGATATCCATCTGAGTCACGTTAACATACGCTTTGTTTAAAAAGTAATTTGATCCGGTTACTGCCTTGGGTTACACATATTCTCCTCTAGGATAAAAACAATTGAAATACCCTCTTGATCTAGGCCTGAAACAAAAGAATGGTTTTGAGTGAACTATTTTGGCTACTGAGTAAATTTGAGAAAATTCTTAAATTTTCACTTGTCTTTCTATTCATGCATACACATGTTTATATAGGAGATGTCCTGAGAAGATATCATACAAGCCACATAGTTATCAAAGTTGTAATGAATTTTGAAATACGTATCTTTCCACATAAATGATTACAGTTTCCACATACCGTAGTTATCAGAATTAAATTCAGAAACAACGCACGTTTCCACATAAATGATTACCGTTTCCACATCTAATATACCGTAGTTATTAGATTTATAATGAGCACATATTTCCACACCAGGATAAGACATGTTAGTCATTAAAATTCTGACCAACACAATTTAAATACTAATCCTAAAACTGTAAACTCGTGGATAGTTTATACAAAAGTGCACTCCACACCAAACTTGTTTTAACATCCCGAGCTCACAACTACTCCAATCCAATCATACTTAAATAGCTTGTGTTTATTAAAAAACTGTATTAATTTCTTCATGCTGCTTTACCGTATTTGTGCAGAAAAGAATATGAGCAGTTTCGGAGACGATGTTGCAAACTTCTAAAACAACATGATAAGACTTATAAACTAAAGAAAACGATGGAACAAGTACTGATGTGGACCAAAGATCTCATCTTATAAAGGATGTAATTCTCCAGATTCTTATGATGTTGTAAGCGCCAGGGAGTCCCTATTTAATGAGGGTGGAAGCGCATTCATTGAATTCTACGGTCAATTTACTGCCTCATTGTTGGACAGCAATAGCAACTCGAGTTGCTAATTCAGCTAGTATGATTTATGAATATGCTAGTATGATTTAACTAGAAAGATGATGAAGGTAGGCAATTTTCCGTGCCTTGTTTTTCTTCGTATATGCAATTTAAAAGTTACAAAAGGTAGTGGTACAATGAACCTAGACTAGTCTATATATGTACAAATCAATTACATATCAATTAGGATCAATTATAACTAGTCTATATGTGTACGGATCAATTAAGATCAGTCACAAATCAATGAGAGATGCTGAGAATAATGTTATATTCTATCACTCCTCCACAATCGTAGCGGGAGAAGGGCGAACACTAAGACTGTAGCGGAAGTTGTCAAATAGAGCCTTAGGAAGACCCTTAGTAAATATGTCAGCATATTGGTATCGAGAGGGAACATGAAGCACATGAACTTGACCAAGAGTAAATTTCTCACGAACAAAGTGGATGTCCATCTCGATGTGTTTAGTGCGTTGATGATGTACAAGATTTTTGGATAGATAGACGGCACTCACATTGTCACAATATACAATGGTGGCTTTTTGGAGCGGACAATAGAGTTCAAGAAGAAGTTTGCGGAGCCAGCAATATTCAGCAATGACATTGGCAACTCCACGGTATTCAACTTTTGCACTAGAACGAGACAATATTGGTTTCCGTTTAGATGACCAAGATATAAGGTTATTACCAAGAAAGACACAATATCCATAAGTAGAGGTATGTTTCCATTTCAAGGGCGTGGTGCCAAAATGGGGAGACATATGAGAATGGAGAAGAAGGGTGCAAATGGTGTTATTGAGGGTTCGAATTTTATGTTCAGCCTTGCCATTTTTAGAAGATGTATGTGGGAATGAGAAAAAAAAGTATCCCATGAGAGGCAAAATTTTTGAGAAATGAATCATTTTTGAATTCTTTACCATTGTCCCATTGATTTTTTTAATGGTTTTTCAAATTGGGGTTCGATGAGGGTGAGGAAGGGGGAGAATGTTTCAAAAACTTGGGATTTTAAACAGAGAGGGAAAGCCCACAAAAAATTTGTGAAGTCATCTAAGAATAGGACGTAGTATCGATGATCTGTGTTACCTACAACGGGAGATGTCCATAAATCACTGTGCACAATATCAAATGGAGAAAAACTATGTGTTTGTGATGGAGAAAACTGTAATTTGATATGTTTACCAAGTTCACAAGAGTGAAAATGAAAAGATTTATTAACAGAAGAACAAGAAATAAGATTGCTAGAACGAAGAGTATTAAAAATAGGTAGTCCAGGGTGCCCAAGACGATTGAGCCATAGAGTTACAGGTGTGGCGGTGAGAGCGTAGGGATTGATAGGGGCACAAGAGAAAGCAGAAGTGATTGGATAGAGGTCGCCCAAACTATTACATCGCATAAGATGTGTCCCCGTCAAAAGATCCTTCACATCAAAGCAAAAAGGGTCAAATGTAACAGTGACATTATTATCGGTGGTGAATTTACGAACAGAGACTAGATTTTAATTTAAATCGAGGGTGTAAAGAACGTCAGACTGAGACAGGGGAGAATGGGGAGGTGTGAGGTGAGTATTACCAAAACCTTTTATTGGGATTGCATGTTCATTACCGACAATAATATTTCTATGATTGCTCAAATTTAAATAAGACGAAAGTGTACCTTTGTCCGAAGTCATGTGTGAGGTGGCCTCGGTGTCCATGTACCAATTTTCGTCGGGAGGATGTAGTGAAAGAATTTGCATTGCAGGGGCGATGTCGGTCAGAGTTGGATTTGGGCTGGGCTGATGGGGCATGAAGGCATGTTATGGCCTGGGCCCAAGAATTCCAGCAGCTCTTGGGCATGCTGGGGAAGTCCAATGACCTGAAGTGGGATATGGGCAACGTGGAGTACCATATGGGCTGGATGTTGTGGCCCAATTCATATGGCCAAAATAAGGCTGAAATGGAAAGCCATCATTTTGACGAATGGAAGAATTATACTAGGGTGGTCTTCCTGCGTCTCCATGCACATAGCCGCGTCCGTTGCCTCTATAGAACCGGCCACCACCTGAGCATCCATTGCCTCCTAGGCCGCGTTCACGCCATCCGTCTGGGCCTCCATCACCATTGTTTCTCGGTCATGGGTTGGAGCTGACAGAAGTGAATGAGTTGCTCGTATGTCCGCCGACGGAGGTGTCACCATGGTTGCCGCCGGCCGCCATCATCAGTTCAGAGCCTCCAACGTTGAGATTGTTGGCACTCTGATTGGGTCGAGTCTCCTCAAGAGTGAGCATCGACCTGACTTTATAGAATGGGGGAAGAGGGTTGCTTTTTTGAATAATCGTGGCCATACCTTCATATCTTTTGGATAGGCCAACGACCAATTGAAGAACAAGGCAATTGTTGCTGACCAAGGCATCGACATTGCTCAGTTGGTCGGCAAGGGTCTTGATAGCTTGACAGTCGGCGAAAACATTGGGAAATTCGTCCATGTGAATGTGAGAGAATAGTTGCTCTAACATCACTGCACAAACATTTTTGTCGTCCTGGAAGATATCTTTGAGGCGATTCCATGCCTGCTTAGCGGTGGAGCCAGACTCAAGGATAGTGTGAATAAGGTCGAGAGAGATGGTGTTGTAGATCCATTGCTTTACAATGGCATCAAGTTGAGTCCAAAGAGCATGATCAACGTCTTCGGTGATCTCACTAAACGTGGCTTTGACTTTATCAGTTTCGCTGCTGGCTTTCTTGGTCGGCGAAACGATGTGATCGGTAACTTCATAAGTTTGGGCTGTGTTGAGAAATAGTTCAGCCCAAGAGGAGTAATGAACATTTTCCATCTCAAGGGTAACAGGAATGTAATTTTTGATGTTTGAAACGACAAAGGCAGGATGAAAAGAGGTTGATTTGGATTTTTCCGACATGATGAGACGTAAAGAAGGAAGAAATTTTGTTTGGGAGATTGGAGAGATGAGGTCCATGAGGACGCTATATAAAGAGGGAAATGAAAAATAGGTTGCAGGTTGTGAGGAATAAAGGGAGGTTTGTGACGTGTATTAGGTAGCAGGAATAAAAAAAGGTAGCAGTCTATGTTTGGTTTCGAAATAAAAGGAAGGAATTGTAAGGAGAAGAATGATAGGTAGCGGGTTGTTTGATGTTATAAGGGAGAAGCAAATGGGGCACATCAATGGTAAAGGAAAAATGGTGCATAGTAATGGTAAAGTCAGCCAGCCAAAATCTTTACTGCTCTGATACAATGAAAGATGATGAAGGTAGACTATTCGCCGTGCCTCGTTTATCTTCGTATATGCAATTTATAGGTTATCTAAGGTTGATGTACAATGAACCTAGACTAGTCTATACATGTACAAATCAATTACATATCAATTAGGATCAATCATAACTAGTCTATATATGTACAGATCAATTAAGATCAATCACAAATCATGCTGAGAATAATGTTATATTCTATCATTAACGATCATAGTTTTGTTTAAGTGTCTTGAATTGATCAAATGACTGGTGGTGTAGTTCTAGCTTATATTACTTAACATTTATGTTTGAATTGTTAGTTACTTATTGATTTCTTTTATAAGTGTATATGATTTATGAATCAATACAAAGTAGTGTTAATTTTCAGAGATAAGTACATGTTTTTCCGGTAATTGATAAATATGTTTTGTTTCTTTTGATTTTTTGGAAAATGTTTAAACATTCCTAATTTGACCCAAATATTTTTAAAATGCTGATATAACACTAAAAATAAAAATTAAGTGATGATATAAATCTAAAAATAAAAATAAAGTGCTAATATAATCTTATGATTCTTGTTAGGTTCACACGGTGAAGAGGGTAAAATTGTTCATTTTTTATAGAAAACAAACTAGGGGTATTTTGGTCATTTCTGTAATGGTCAACGTTGGGTTTTCCAGGGTCAACGCCGAAGATGGAAACTTTGGGTATAATTGCACAATTCGTCAATAAGCTAGGAACTTTCGTCAATTTAGTTTGGCACCTTCGTTAATGGGTTAATTTGACACTTTATGATTTTAAATGATTTTATTGACATTTACATTCGAAAGACAGGGTTAGAAGTGTATTAGTTGAAACATTAATAATTTATTACAATAACAAACCTGTTTGTTCTGAAACACTTGAACATCTATAAAATTTTAAAACTTAGACTTGATTTGAAAATATTTAACAAAATTCATTTTGATGGCATAGATTTCAGCATAAATATTTGATTTTTCAATTAAAATACCAGGGAATGAAACTGGCTTCCGATTTCTTATCTAGCATTCAAGTTCATACCACAACTAAAGGGTGGACTTCAAACTAACGTAGGGTGCACTAACACATGGTTGGAGGCCTCCTCCAAATTACCAAAGGAGTGGATGGGGTCAACGTCTGTTCGGTTTAATTGTTTTTCGACTTATTCGGTCCGGGTTATTCTATTTTACACTTAAAAAGACCAAAACCAAATCCGACCCGAATAATTCGAATAGCCAGAATTATCCAAATCAAATTTGGAATTCGGTTTTGGTTTGAAACCAAATTCAACCCGAATAAACCGAATTGATTGTTATTTTAATTTTTTTTTACTAAAATCAAATAATTTAATTTAAAATTAAATTAAATATGTAATCTAATTTCTACATTATCAAAATCAAGTTTTCAAAATAAAAATCCATCAAGTACAATACAAACTCAACCATAACAATTTTAGCATTACATTTAACATTAAAGAAAAATAGTTCGTTTTAACATTCATCTTCAAAAATTTCACATTCTTCAAAGCCTTCAAACACTCCACACTCACATTCACTTTCAATCACTCCACAAATTTACTCAGAGTAACTTGTGTTATTTATTTGTTACCCCAAATTTATTTATTTTTGTTTTTAAAATTTAATTATATATATATATATTTATTTATTTAATAATTACAATTTGGTATTCAGTTTGGGTTTCGATTTGAGTTTTAATATCCAAAATTGATAAAAAAACCATTCAACATTCAGTTTATTCAATTCGGATATTCAAAAACCGTATATTAAATTCGATTCGAGTTATTCGAATTTGGATAATTCAGTTTTCGTTTTGATTTTTGATTTTTGATTTTCGATATTTTTGTCCACCCTAGGGTGGAGGGGGTTTACCTCAGTGTTCACTGCTATTTTTTTAATTTAAAATTTCTAAACTGAAGTTATAACTGGTAAGTGATCCTAATACATTTTTGGTTTATGTTTCAAAGGTGTAACTATTTTAAAAAATAATTAAAACAACGTCAACATTTTATTTATTAATAAAAATTATGTAAATGTTCCCAAAATAATTATTTTGATTGATTCCAATTATTACCTATTTATACACAAATAACCACCTCCATCACCAACCTTCATATTACGGAATAAAATTATATTTAATTAATTTCAATTTTTACATGTTCATATGAAAAACCTAATTCCAACAACCATACTTTTTTATATATATTTATATTGAAATCCTATATAAAAAAAATTTATATTACATTTTTACCTCTGACATCAAATTTATATTTCTATTTGAATCTCCACAAAAATTTACATTTTATTTAATCTCCCTCCATAAAATTGAGTCAATAATAATATTTAATTTTTTAATAGTTTTAAATAGTAAAATATTATTTTAACATAGCGTGAATACAAATGTTAATGACAAAGTCTTGGGAAAGACGGTCTTTCCATAGACTTATGGAAAGACGAGGTTTAATTATAATAATAAAAGGTAAAAGGTCTTTGTTGCAATATTAAAGTTTTATTATGCAACGTGTAGTAGTTATAAATGTTATAACCCGGTTCATACAACCCGAAAATTTTATCTTAATTTCTTTAAATTTTCACTTTAAATTTTGATCTTTCCATGACTTATGGAAAGACCGTCTTTCAAGAAACGAACTCAATGTTAATAGCAAAATTCCATCCATATTTATCAATATTTTACCTATAATAATAATTATTTTTAATAATATTTGAATTCAACTATATATTACCCGACTTTCATCACCTCGTCTTGTAGTTATTAATTACCTACCCTTCATTAAAATAATCAGCAGGTGGTGGTATTGAAGGTATAAAAAATGTATACAAATCCACAAATTAATATTTCGTATTTTACCTATGGTTTTTTTACTCCTTTATTAAATTTTAAATTTAGATAACGTTGTAATTAATTTAATGGATTCACGACAAAATGCGAAAAAAGCATTCATTCAAAAAACCAAACCGGAATGTATAAGGAGATTAAAAGAAAATAGATTTTTACCATTTCAATAAGACATATTAGACTAAATATTCCACCGTCCCGATTCCGATCATTTCGCCGCTGTCGCACGAACATTCAGGTTTTTACTCAATTCATCTATTGTTAATGTTAAAAATCTACAGTTTTGTTACTAACAGAGATTTTGTTTCTGATAGATATACGATCTATTTTCATTAATTTCAATTCTCATTTTTAGGTTTAGATTGGTTACTAATCCAATTTCTACCGTACCTTTCTATGGTTTGGATTTGATACTAATCTAATTTCTACTGTATTTTTGTTAGTGGATAGAAATTCTATTGTATGTGCATCAAATTTTTAAATATTAGTAACCTATAGAGCCAATCCAAACCTAGTTTATTTTCAGTATGATTTGTATGCGTTATTTCAATTTCATATGAATCGAGCCCAATTTTACTTCGATTTTAGTCAGTTTGATTGTTTATTATGAATTCGAAGGTTTATTAACAAAAACAGTGTGTGGGATTTAAAAATATTAGGTCTGGTTGAAATATAATCATGTTAGATATGTATTAGAAAATAAAATAACAGTGTCAATTCAACCAAATCAGTCGAACTAATATTTTCAATTATATTTTGACCTAAAAAATTCTAAAGTTGAATATATTTTTTGTAACTCCCTTCAAACTGAAAATATAAATTTCAAAGTTGTTGATATTTTTGTACATAGTGAAATGAAATGCTTCCTTCGAGTAAAATTTTGGTTTTTAATTTTCTCCCAACTTTTGTTTGATCTAATAATGAGTTGTTTATACTCAGGTAGAATTTCGATAAATTGTTGTGATATATATTGGATGAACTAGATCAAATCTCATTCCTTAAATGATTAATAAATTTTTTTTAAAAAAATTCCAGCTCTCCACCATGTCTGGAAATGGTACAGAATCTGATGGAAGGAAGAGAAGAAGAATCAATGATGAATTGGAGAAACCAGGTGAGTTATTTTTTATGATGTTTGATTACAGTTTATTGTTGTGATTTTTTTGTTTGGAACTCTAGTGGTGTTGGTAGATATCATTGCACAGCTGATAAGGTGAGATTTTAGATTGTACATTTTGGTGCAGTGGTATTTTCACCAGTTACTTATAACATTTCTCCAACATTGTTACCTGGTGCAATGTCATCTGAATGTTAGGATAGTTTAGACATCTCTCACATGTTTTAATAGTAACGAAATGTACGTTTGGAACGTTTGACATTGAAAGCTATAGATGGAAGAATCTAACTATGAAGATAACATTTGAGGGGATTACATTTCACATTTGATATACGAGTAACATAATATGTTGTCATGTAATTGCTTATTAACGACCTCA